>JAAOAR010000882.1:0-52030 GCA_013395995.1 Fusarium pseudoanthophilum | reverse complement strand
CCCCCATCCCGCCCTATTAAAGGCCAGGAACCACCAAAGGCTGTGAGACTAGGACCAGAAACAGGCCGGACTGTGAAAAGTGAATCAAAGAGACCTTTACTGGTATTTCGCTTTTCTACTTCCACTTCGCCCTCTGTAATTCCTCCCCCTCCAGCTTCTCCTTCGACTCTGTAAAATTCCTCGGTTCATCCACCAGGAATTCCAGTCTCTAATCTGAATCCACTCCCTCGCCAACGCCAACGCTCCCGCTCCCGCCGCCGACGAAGCCTTCCATCGACGAGCCCGCTCCCTTGGTTGAATTCAGTTCAACTCGATAGCGACCACTCCTCAACCCTTCCCGAAACTAGTCGTCGAACTGAAGACTAGTCGCCAATCAATTCTGGGTATCCCTTGGATTACAGGGAAAAGCTAGGTCAAAGTGACGATTGCGAGTTATTCAACTCTCAGTCCTGCAGCACCCTAGAGAATTCCGAACCATCCACACACAGTCGTGATTTAATTAATCGCGACTTGTTCGGTTACATCGTTGTTGTTCTGACTCGATAATCGAACCATCAGAAGCGTTCACGAGCGTGGGAAAGGTATGTCATCGCCGTTGCTGCACGGTGCTGGGGACATATCATATCTAATTTCCGTATAGCTGCATGCCGAGCGTTCAACTCCCGCATACCGCTCTCCTCACCACAACCACCACGCTTTTTCTCCTTGAAATTTGCCCAGTGGGAGACGTTAGCTCGTTATTCCTGCTTGATTCGATTCAGGGACTGTCTCATAATCTCAGCGAGCTCTGCCCATCTCCCCGACGTGTGGCTGTAAGACTTGCCCCTCTCCCCTCGATACCATACTCGTGCCAGCTTGTCGTGTTGTCTATCGACCAAGGGATAGTTGCATACGTACATTTCGCCGTGTAATGTAATGCCTCCAGCGAGTCACGAGCTTGGCAAAATCGAGATCCCGCTAGTATTAAACTTGATACTGACGCACATACCGCATTAGAGCCCTTGAGTCGATCTCGTCTTTAAACGGCCCCCTTTCCAATCCCTTTTCTTTTTTAACTCCACTATCTACATGCTCCTGGTCTCGTTACCAGCCACGGTCACTCTTTTCAACATTTTCGCCCACGTTCTTTAATATCTTAATATCCTAATTAATTGGCTTCGCATCACTCCTTTTTGCAGCCAAAGTCACTCTCTCTTTTGCGAATTTCCGACCACAAGATTCCTGGCGAACAAACAGTCGCTCTTTTGACAACAAGCCACAGGCACTATTCTGCCCAGTCACCGCCCACCTGAGAAACCCCAGTCGCCTACCACCCAATATGGCGTACTCTCAACATGACGACTCTTACTTCGTGGAGTCGGAAGAACCTCACCACAGAATCACAGCCCAAGAAGCAGCGCGGATGATGGCCCGTCAACGGCAGGACATCATTGGCGTTGAGCTATCACGATTAGCAGGCGATGAGTACCTAGAGGATATCATGCAGCATATGCGACAAATGGAGGTATATTGCCACATTGCTGTCCACCACGTCTCATCTGCTAACAATGTTTAGGATGAGACTCTACCAGATGCTTCCCTCATCGATATGCAGCGCGAGATCCAGTGGTTCATGCGACCTTACTTGATCGACTTCCTCATCGAGGCCCATGCCGCCTTCGGCCTCCTTCCCGAGACTCTCTTCCTCACTGTTAACCTCCTCGATCGATACTGCTCCAAGCGAGTTGTGTACAAGCAACACTACCAGCTCGTTGGATGCGCTGCACTGCTCATCGCTGCCAAGTATGGTGACAAGAAGGACCGCGTTCCCCAAATTCACGAACTTAACAACATGTGCTGCGGACTCTATGACGCCGGCATGTTCACACAAATGGAGATGCATGTCCTCAACACACTTGATTGGATCATTGGCCACCCTACCGTCGACTTCTTCTCGCAACTAATGGTAGCAGAGGAGGGTGACGACCAGGAGGTTGCGCACATGGCCGCCTATCTGTGTGAGATTGCCTTGTACCATCGCGATTTCGTTTCCACTAAGCCTTCCGTTATGGCTCGCTCATCTCTCGCTCTTGCACGAGCCATCCTTGGCCGCTCCGAAGTTAACGATGGAGGTTGGGACCAGACAGAGAACGTTACCTTGATCACATTGTCGCATCACCTTCATCAACCCTCGCCTACACTTGCGCGCAAATACTCAACAACAGGTTTTTCTCGGGTGTCGCAGAAGCTGGCCGAGTTCATGGCTGAGCAAGCTGCGATCGCCCGTCGAGCTGCTAACCCAGCTACTCCCCTAGCCGAACCCATCAACAAGCACACGAGCAACATCTACAGCACTCCTCAAAAAGTACACAGCGCGATGGGGTTCGATGGTTACCTAACACCCCCGATCACACCTGACGGTAACTCGTTAATGGGCAACCACAACATGGCAAAGGAGTCTTACGGCTTGCCTCCTCGATGCCCAGTCACACCAACACCTCCACACCATGCGGCAGCATATGGTCAACAACACCAATACGTCGGATACGTTAACCAGCATGGCATGAACCAATAATGCTCTCTTCATGACAAGATATTGAATCGACGATTCGACCTTCGACGTTCACCCATGTACATCATCGTGGCTTCTACACTATCTTTCCGACATTCTATTACTTGTTCGAAATCATTGCATGGTCGCACAACAGAATGATCTTTCCACATATGTTTTGGCATTTAGCGACTGCTTTCTATTTCCTTGCGATTCAAACATTTTCTCCTCAATATCAAGTCTAGCGGCACCAAAAAAAGGAACACGCGGATCATACCCTTTTCTTTTCAATTTTTCTTTAGCAACTTTATGCATCACTTTTATTTTTTTCAGGCTCCATACGACTTGGTCTCATCCGCATACCCCCAAGAGGATCAACGACAGGTCACCGTTCGGGTAAACTGGTTGGCGACATAGATTACACATGAAGGGCCTGGCCAACCTCGAGACGGAAGAAGTAAAAAAGAAGACCGAAAATGCACCAAGACAGGTCCCTCGCGGTGGATAAAAAAGGATACCTCCGGATTTTGGGACATAGGCGGTTATGGACCGACCAGCTTTATTAAAACAGGGACGATGGTGTCTGACCTCGGTCTGGTACGATGAGGCGGCCTACTCTTCACGACAGCAGTACTACGTCTGCATAATTCTTTCAAAGGTGGATGGGGTGGCGGGCGATACATGGTTGGGAAGCCATTGGCATGCACAACAACACAACGTTGTCCCGGGGGAGGATTTTGGCATTAACAGTGCCTTTGGTTGGATCTACGAAGTCAGGCTAGTTCCTTTCTTCAGGCCCCCGTCCTGTGTATAGATAGTTGTACGTAAAACAGGCACAAAAAAAGAAGTAAAAATTCTTTTAACTTGAACTGTTCCAAATCGTATTCATTTCTCATTCCGATGGTCTTCGGTGATTGTTCAACACGGCGATCGATGGTTTCACTTCACTTTAGTCCTCTCAAGGCTTAAGCCAAGCCGTCATGCCGGTGTTTCTGGTTCAGCCGCGTCTTTTCTCTGTTTCTGAATCTGTCTTTGAATTCTAGCTGAACAATCTAGATCGTCGATGGATGGAGCGGAAGCTGGGAGCTTGACGTCAGGAAATTTCCCAGTGTGGAGAGACTTTAATTTCGCATCTTTAACAGAAACCAAAAGGACGCCAGCTAACTTGGATCAATATCTGGCAACCAGCGCAGGCACCATGGGGAGCCCCTGACTAGGAGACGCATATGCACGGAACGGAGTAGTGGTGTTGTCTCAAGGGATGTTTCCTAAGGTTTAGACTTAATAGCGGCTGGTATTGGCCAGGTTCATGCTACCCCTGGACGCTGCAGGTTGGGAGTTGAAGATATGCTCACTCTTATTGGCTACGCGCCCTCATGCAGGGCTGATTCTTTAATTTTGGTAGAAAGTCTATTGAATCATATCTCGTTGTGTCATTCTGTGTCGGACTGAATAGTTTCCATTCCTGAGTTGTGTTAAGGTGTGGTGTCGGGTATTGCATTGCAGAGTTCCAGCTCAACAGCAAGCATTCCAGGGCCAACATCCTGGATTACGGGTCTCGCAGCGGTAGTTCTATGGATGTCTTATGAGTTACGAGTAATGGAGGGATTTACGACATGTTGACTATTGCCGTGCTGCCTACTCCGCATGTTGATTGATATGGACTTTTGGTTGGGAGATGATATGCTGTAAGGCATTGTTCAGTGCCACGCCGAGACAAAATCGACTCCTAATTCCTTGCTACTTGGATTTATAACGAGAATAACATGGGTCAGTCGAAGACGGTCGTGCTTCGCCTCTTCTTTAGGGCACACCATTAAGCCGGGCAAAAATCAATGCTCAGATCCCGCTGTAAGTGCTACCAAGATGGTGTACGTGCATTGAATGTCAGGACGGAATAGCCCTTCTCCACAACATATATCACGACTATTTATCGCGAAAACTCAAAGAATAGACAGAAAAACAATAAATACATAGAGCACAGATACAGGCAAAACCCCATAAAAATGAGTCAGGTATAAGTCTATTCGCTGCATGGACGAGGCGAACAGGAGCCCGCATCCTCATGTAGGGTAGCAATAGTTGACTCGGCCGAGAGCGATATGGCAAATTGCGTCTCCACCCTCGATTGGAGGTGACTGGCGCATTGAGAGCCCGTGACGAGACGGAGATTAAAAGATCACGACTGACGCGATATGTCGCAAAAACAAACAACACCCGCGCGCCTTACACCGTCTTTTCATATCTTCATTCTCGAGACTGTATAGGGAAGGGGTGTATGTAGACAAAGCTCGCCACAGTTGTGAGCCACATACGCACGTAGCTTGTGGCTGTTGAGGCTTTAGTTACACAAAGTTGTTATAGCTTCTAATTCGCTGGAGTCGCTTACACACAACATACAACATATGGATACAAGGTTCATCAACCATCATGAGCTTATGGTTCTTGCGGCAGTATCATCATATGCCCGGACAACAAGACTTGGGCTGAACTTATTGTTGGAAATATCACACATTCCTTTCCTCTTGAATGCCGGCGACAGATGACAGGGAAACAGGGCAACCCAACACATTAATTCATGGCCAATAATCAAAGGTTAGGGCAAGTTCACTTAGCAATGAGAGTCGCAGCGACATATATTGACAAGGTAGATTGAAAAAGGACTATTACCGTGCTCAATCGACTAAACATCATGTCATAAAAGCGCGCCAACTGCATCCCCCGTATCAATCCAACCCAATAAGTAACTTAATACTTCCATGTTCATCCATGGATTCTATAAATATGTCCTTTTCACTCCTGAGATAACAGCAAATAATGATGTCTAAAAGCAAACCTGTTTTTGTCTCGGCTGTATTGAACCTTTTGCGGCTGTTTCCTCAGAGTGACTGTTAGTCAACACTGCAGGATAAATACACAAGGTATGTGGTAGGGAATAAACACAATCAGGGGCCAAACCAACCCGGCCTTTTCCCCGGCTAGAAGGCAATTCCTGGTCTCGTGAAGCTTAATAAACTCCTCAGAAGAGTGCTAACCCACGCGTTGTCGCTTAATTCCTCGATCCGGCGTGCTGTCTAGCCGTAGGTCATTGCGGGTAATTTCTTCTGTGCCCGCGGGACTTGGAGTATTGTGGTGGCTCACATGGGGAATGGGATGTCCCGTATGTAGTGCCGAATTCGGGTGGCTTGGGTCTGTATCAAGGCTGAAGTTGAAATCAGTGCCATCAGTGTTGTACTGCCCATCTCCAAATAAAGCGTTGCTGTCAAAAAACTGATCGAAATCTGCTGACTGAGGATCGAAGTACGCCTCATTGTCCCCTAGACCAGGTACATGCCCAGAAGGACTCAGTGGTCCGAGTATGCTACCAAGTTCGCTAATCTTGGCATCTTGCTCACTTTGAAGACGTTGGAGTTGATCGAGGTCCAACTGGTTGGTGTTGATCTCGTTCAAGGACGGCGGTGCCATGGGAGGTCCCATGATAGGGGAAAGCGAAGGAGCTGGGTTGGACTCAATGGGCGGGGGTGAGACTGAGGTTGAGGTTGGCATAGTCGGCATGGCCATGTGAGCATTTGATGTAGGTATTTGAGCAGCAGCAGGTACTACTGGTGTGGCAGAGACTGGGGTTGGGGCGGGAGTTGACCTGGCAGATGGAGCAGAGGAGGACTGGCCAGCCATGAAATTCACCAATTTGCTTCGTTGGGCATTGCTCAACGTGTTGGGGGCGTTGGCCACAAGCTCGGCAGCCTCTGGCAGATCCATGCCATGATTGTTGGTTGCGTTGTGTTCGTTAATCATCTTCAACATCTGCTCATGAGGGTTTGCCTCCAGTTCCTGACGGAGGTTGGGGGAATTTGTGTCGCTAGGTGAATTCTCTTGGAGTTCTGTGACATGGCCCATTTCAGGGTTGTGATGATTGACAGTTTGGTAGGTTGAATTGACAGGTGTTGACCTGTTCGGAGTAGACGATCTAACTGACTGGGCACGGCTCTGGTTGGGAATGGGGGGTAGCAGGCCGCGGGCCTTCTTATGAGGTGTGCCGTACGATGAAGGATCCATCTGTTGGATGAAGTCTCCCAGGTCGACCACACTGCCATGTTGAGCGGACTGCGGATTCTGGTTCGTGAGCATGCTCGAAATAATATCGTTTACATTCTGCGAGTTGCCCTGATCCTCCAGTGTTTTTCGAAAGACATTGGCAAGAAAGTTCAGAATGGCGTTGATAGAATTTTGATGGCGGTCATGCTGATTCTGGAACATGACTGCCTGTTGATAAAGATCGTTGTTGTTTCTTTGCAATCGATTGATGGCCCCGAGAATTAATTTCTGTTGTTCTCGGACTTTGCTCAATTCTTCTCGAACGAGGGTCATCTCTTTCTTTGGAATGGGTTGAGAATCAGCAGCTGGTAATGATCGAGGAGCCTGGGCTGCAGAGGCCCCTAGCCCAGAGGCGAGGATCTCCTCGGTGGCACCCTCATCCTCACTGTCGTTATCGATCTCAGCACCCTTGGCACCCTTCTTTGCTTTGCTTCCACTCTTGGGTTTGTTGATGAGCCACAGCAGATTTGGATGTCCGCGTCGGAAATATGGGTTTGAGTACTCGCTAGGACTCTTGTTCTTGCGCTCACTGGCTCGCATCGAGTTGTCCGACAGACCCACGCGTTTGTGGAAGCCATACATATTGAGCTGTCGAACAAATGATGCATAGTTGTTGTGTTTGAAAAGTTCTGGAATCAGAGTCTTTGCAAACTCATCCTCATCAAGCACAATGAACGAATCTCCCTTTTCTGACCATCGAATCAAATCTTCGTTCTTGCGCTCTTCGAGGAAACTTTGACATGGTTAGTTTGCCTCTTCAACCTATGGTGATGGAGAAACTTACCTGCTCAGCTTTTGCACGAAAGGGGGGATCTGCTTCCGTTTCGCCTGCGCCTCTCTCTTGGCCTTCTGGGCCATCTCCTCCAATATTTCAACGTTGTCTTGCTCATTCAAGTTTTCAGAGGGGGCCTGTTGAAGCAAAGCATTATCATCGCCAACAAAGTTTCCCCATGGTTCAACTGCTCCATCATAGGGCCGGGTATTGGTCGGGACAAGCGCGCGATTCATTTGCCGTCGAGCAAGCGTGTTCGATGGCGTCGACACAGGCTGAGCATATTGCGGCTGTGCCGGCACCAGACCAAATGAGTTCCCAACATGAGCATTCCCATCCATGATACCATCAGCACCGTTCATGAAGCTCGAAGGGTCGCCCATTCCATTCCAACGCATTACCTGGTCGCCAGCCGGGTTCCCCGTGTTGTACTGTGGCTGCATTGGCTGCGGTATGGGCATCATTGGGGACGCTCCTGGTGCTGGTCGTTTCCTTGGGTTGGGCGCTGACATGAAAATGGTTCTGGCTCAATCGGTGCTTCCTCAGAAGCGGTGAGATTAAATTTCTGTGGATTGGCGCAATCGATGCCTGATCTAGTCGGGTATGGGTTTGTGACTGCTGATGTTGGTCGCCTTGGAACCAGTTCGCCTCGTCGCCTTGATCGGAACCGATTTCACGTAATGCGTGCCTTGGGAAGGCGGTGGCCCAGAGAGTAATTGTGACCTTTATTAAGACTTCTGTAATTGCTGCGTGTGCGCAACGTAGTCCGTGGTAAGCGGTCAACAACTTATCTTCTGCTCGGCTGTGTCCGAGTTGTGATAAGGGAAAGTGTTGGACCGTCTCGAGGGAGTAGATGGGAATCGCGAGATAGAGTTTGAAGGTAAATGCGAAAAGTTGTCGCAAAAGCCAGTCAAACGTGATTGATGGTGAAGAGGCACAGCCTTAAAGATATGATTATGGAGAAGATGCGCGGGCGCGGGGCTGAGGTCTAAGGACAGCCACTCGGTTGCTCTATCTTCGTGTACGGAGCTCGCGTAGTGATGCCTTAAAGCAGTGTGAGTTGCGCAGCGCGTCTGCCCAAGTTATGTAGTCTGAAGAAAAAGGCTGGAGGGCAGCCTGTGGTCTCGGTCGGTGGGCCTTGCTCTATATAGATCAAGCAAGATAAGAAATGGTGAGCGGCGTACCCATCCTGAAACGGTAAGTAGTAGGCGATGCACAGGCCGGAAGCTGGAGCGAGTAAGTACCGATGTTGCGATTGAACGGTGGTGCAGTTTGCGTGACGGTGATGATGCTGGAGTTGATGGTCGCGCTGCGAATGGGGCTTCCGGAGCATTTGGAGCGGGCGGATTGAATGTCAAATATTTTTGGGCCAATCAGATTCCTGTCAGGGACATGGGCCCAGGTCTTCACGTGATGATAAGACGACGTATCTCGATCTTCAACGTTGAAGAAAGCCAACAACTTTGTAGCCTCTTGGTGAAGCTCTAACAACTTTTTCCAATCATTTCTGTAAGCTTCTGTAAGCTCTATCAACTCTAGAGACAGAATGTCTCACTTTATTCACTTGCATTAATTCGGTCATCGACTGTAGGAAAAACAGTCAAAACTTCATCATTACTATGTGTCCTCGAGGATCGAGATCGGTCATGACATGTATTGTGGGGACGGCAGATGCGACTCGTAATGCCACTTTTCTTCAGCGAACAAGCATTGGCGTCATCCTATCCCATGTCAGCTCAGACTAGTAGGGGCACTATTAGACCTGGCCTGATGCTTTTAAGTTGGGTATCATAGACAGACTATTCCTATTATGGTCTCAAACTTCACTTGTCACCAACAGCTTTGAACCACACTTGGCCTATCTACCTGATCTTCTCGGTTACTTTGCTCCTCGACCTGCAAGCGATGCTGCCTGAGCCATCTTAGCATTCCTCGCTGCATCTCGTGCCTGGTCCCATGCTCTTCCGGAGTTTCCCTGCCGTGCATCGCGCGCAGCTCTCTTCTCATCCTTGAGAGTCCGAGCCTTCTCGCGCGGATCAATGACAACAAGTTCTTCTTCTGCCTTCTTACGGTTACTGAGATCCTTGCCTAGTTTGTCTGCTGCGAAGCTGAGGGAGTGAGACATCCATCCTTCATCATCACTCTCATCCTTTTCCTGCTTATCCCAGGATGTACAGCTTTGACAATTTGCGATGAAGTGTAAATCACATAACTCAGCTTCATCGTCTGGAGCATGGGTACTTCCCTCTTCACGCATAGCCCCGGTTATTGTATGTTCGTTGTCCTTTTCTGGGGGCGCCTTCTCCAATCTCGATTGGAAGGCCTTCAGCATGCGAAGTGTTTTTGCATCCTCACTTGCTGAGGTGTTGGCAGCTCCGGGCCTTCGTTTCCGGCCCCTGATTGAAGTTTCAGGGATCATGGCTTCGAGTGCAGACTTCTTCCTCTCCTTCACAGGCTCCTCCGCATGAATGGTCCGTCGCATCGATGCTTTCAGAGCGGCCATCTCCTCGTTGGCTCGCTCTAGAGCGGTCTTTTTGGGAGCCTCCGGTTCAGATGATTGGTCCTTCACCTCCCTGATCGTAAGCGAGCCAGGACTCCGCCGCGTTTCATTGGATGGCTGATCAAGCGTGGGCTTCCTCGGCCCTTTCTCATTGACTTCATCTGCGACTGATGGGGGCTTCTCCGTTACTCTTGGCTTCTGGGCTTTCTGCTTTGCTGGTTTCATGGGGGTTTCGTCTTCCGCCTCATCTTCCATGACAATTCTCGTATCAAATTTCTTTTTCTTAAGCACTGGCATATCGTCATCACCTTCCTCGTCGCCGAAACTGAGCAGTTGTTTCCCGCCTTTCCGTTTCTTCTTCTTATCCTTGCTTGCTGCTGCTGTTGTTTTATTAGTTGGCGCTTGGGCAGCCACTCGAGATCGTTTCTTCATGTCATCGAAGGGGTTGACCAGTATCTCTATTCGTTCGATCTTCACCGGGTAGGTCGGTCGTTCCGTTGCTTCGTCTACTTCTCCCTCGCCCATTTTAGCCAAGTTGTAGATCGTGTCGCCAGCAATTCGGCCAAACAGAGTGTTTTTCCCATTGAGCTCCTCGGCCTTGTCGAGCGTGAAGAAGAACTGGCTACCATTGGTATCTGGACGCGATTCGTTCGCAGAACCTAGCAGACCACGCCGGTTGAATTTGAGTCGAGAGTGGAATTCGTCCTTGAAATTGATTCCTGTTGGTCCTGCATTCTTCCCCTGGCGCTGGTCCATGGGCCATGGATCTAGGTCGCCGCTGAATGCGCCTCCATCGTAAATGGACTCTCCTCCATTGCCGGTGCCTGTAGGATCCCCACCTTGCAATATGAAACCTGGAACTAATCGATGGAATATTGTGTTATCGTAATAGCCGTCGAGTGCTAGTTGTAAGAAGTTGCGACATGTCAATGGCGTTTGCTTCGCGAATAACTCGACGGAGAGTTCGCCCCGGGTGGTGTGAATAACAACTGAGGCAGTGGGCTGCGGTTCAAGATTATAGATCGCCGACATTGCGACGCCTTGAGTTTTGGTGAACAGAGATTGGGTATTCACTTGTTGAGGTTGTAGAATTCAAGTCGCGTGTGATGAAGACTGGAAGAGCTAAGAAGAAGCTTGGTTTGGCCTGCATGAGAGATCCACACCGGAGTCTTATCGATAACACATACCAAATCTTTTGTAGATGGAAGTAAAAGAAGGATCATCATAGCATACCTATCTATAGCTACGAGAGATGCGAACCATTTTATATATATATGTATATATATTTAGTGACTGCAACAAAATCTCTTCAAGTCGGTCCAAGTCCAGGTTTCCCATATCAAGACTTGGATATCAATAATAATATATTACGTCCAGAATCTGGCGGCTGACTACGCAGTCTTGAAAGCGTCAGCATGCTCTGTCGTCAATATGTTGCAGAAACAGCCGTTACGGCTAACAATACACAGGGGTCAGAACTCCAATATAATTTAAATGGTATTCCTGAAGGAAGTCAAGCAATTGTTTCAATGATAGGTACTCTTGATTACCTAGACTTGGTACAAATTGTATCATTGAGTGCCTATGTAATGCTCAGAAAATAATTCATTTGATAAGCGGGTCCTCTTGACCTTACGGTGAGATGGCCGAGTTGGTTATGGCGCCAGGTTAAGGTTAACCTTAACACCAATTTCCTGGTGGAGCAATCCTCCTGGGTTCGAGTCCCAGTCTCATCAAAATCTGCTTTTTGCCTTCTCGTGTAGGAATCATTGCTTGTCAATTTTTGCTCTTGTCCCGGTCGTACTTGTTTGTAGCCCTGTAGAACTTGGTGTTGCCTACTGAACCACAGTTCTCTATTGTCTTTTTCTTTCTTATGCTAACATAATTTCTGGTTGGAACATCTATTGACATAGTCATAAACAACACGCAGTAGTTATAGCTTTGTTCAGAGTAGGTTCAACTATAATCCTGTTGTCACCCATTGTCCACATAAGCACATAGGGCTTGCGTTCAGATGAACACTCATTATTCGCAATTGTTCATATGGCCCAAGAATTATCCTTTTCTAGCAGAAGTCACCTCATATAATATGAAGTGTCCTGAGCTTCGCGTTATTCTTCCCTCATTACACGCGACTTCAAACTTCCCGGTAAGGTCTCAGTTTCAATCCAGTTCATGTCACCAGGCTGGTCCAGACGATAAAGAAGTTCCCAAGAGACGCAACGTAACATAGCGATCTCGTGTCCTTCAAGAACTCCTGACGGATCCGTGAACTACCGGTTCTTTGTGGGCATGTTTCCCAAATCCAACCGGGCCTCTGCCCCTGGCTTCAAGGTTTGCTTCAATGACAATAGTGACGCACGGCGCCGCATATTCCACATCGATATCAAGGATGTGAGAAAATGGCGAGATGCGTTCAAGCCAAAGACGCTTGATACTAAAGCAGACCGAAGGCGTCAAGACATCCACGCATCCATGAGTCAACAGGCCATCACCAACAGTTCCTTCGTTACTTGCAACCAAGACAATGTTCCCACTCCAGAACGCGAGCCAGAATCCATAGACAGTGAATCACCATATGACTCCTCAATTTTTGCAGGGGAGAAATTGGATCTTCTCGGAGACACGAAATACAGTGAGACAGTTGATGCCGAACGGACCAAGACCGAAAGGATTCTCCAAGGTACGTTGACTCCAGATCCTGACCGGGACTATGAAGGCGAATTTACCCTCTTGTTTCTATCATTCGTCGAGGCTCAACGCGAACGACAGCCAGATATTGTTGATGATGGTTCGAAAGGGTGGAAATTTCTGCATGACATAATCACCGTAGGGCAGAGCGGTGAGCCCAGTGAACTGCCTGCCTACCACCCCAGCCAACGAGCATATCTCCTTGCTCGGAAATTCAGGGGCCCTTTCCTGGTTACCTGTTCTACACGAAACATTGATGCTTGCAGCCACGCGGAACTCCTGAAGCTCATTTGGCAGATGGAGATGACCGGATGGAACGACATGATCTATGTCACCCAGAAGGACGAGGAGGTCCCTTACCGTATCGAAAGTAAGAAAAAAGCCGAAGTGTTGGAATGGGGACGCTTTGAAGATGATCATGAGCGTCCACGGACCCTAGGTAAAGAAGCTCTGAGAGGCAAGAAACTTAGGAGCCTTATCCTGAACAATGAAGCGGTTTCGGTAGGCTGAGCATAACTCAGTAAGCCTTGAGACTAGTTGTTCTTGACACCTTACTTTGAGAGTAGAGGCTTTCTTACCTCTCCGAAGGGGTAGTTTGATTTTCCGGCAGATTTCAAGGGGCTTTTGTTGGCGCGCGTAGATCAAGAATATCATAAAGAATAATCTTCAAAATCAAGTTTGTTGTGATAAATCGTTTGCAATTTTCGTCTTCCTTCAGTGGTGTACCGTAACGGCAGTACAGTGCTTCGTTCGAGGAGGTATAGTGTAATGCCATGGTGTGACAAGTATGAAGGACATTGTCGTTATCTCAGCCAGCGATCGGGTTGGCGTGGATCGTTACTTTTTCGATACGAACTGGCTCCTTGGGTCTGTTCTTTCGGTCCACTTCGATAGCTTCCAGCTTGGCCAATGTCGCCATACCCTCGTCTCCGATGACGCGTCCAAACACAGTGTTGAGTCCATCTAGATGCGGCGTCTTATCGAACGTGATGAAGAATTGCGATCCGTTCGTCCCAGGTCCCTTATTGGCCATCGACAGCATGCCTCGAGCGCCGTGTCGTAGCGCTGGCCGGATCTCGTCTTCAAACGCACCTCCCCATATGCTGCGTCCGCCTTTGGGGTTCTCGGGGGGGTTTGGTGTTGCGGGTGCCCCAGTTTGTGCCATGAATTTGGGGATGAGGCGGTGGAATGGAGATTTATCGTAGTAGCCTGAGCCACAAAGGGCAAGGAAATTCTGGTAGGTGTGAGCAAAGACTGGGATAAACATATACTGGATTATACAAACCTCTGCGGTTTTGGGAACACTTTCGCAGTATATTTCAACCTTTATGTCGCCGTGCGACGTGTGCAGCGTGACTGACATAGTCGTTGTCTTCAAGATAATAGTTTTTAGCGATGAAGGAAATCTTACTTGTAATTTGGAAGAAGAATACACGATGCTGTGTGGTAAGTGTTGACAATGTAGCATTGAGAAGATGATTGGGCGAAGAGGTTGATAATTTATACTTGATGACTAATACAATCGACAAACTGGGAAGTTACAACTTACAATAGTTGGGTATTTCTCAAGATAGCAATGCTACTTCTACCTTTGGACTCATGATACTGCGTCAAAAAGAATTAGGGCTGTAACTACGAGTATTCTATAGACGAAATGGGCTGATGCACGTTAATGAGGTGTTGAATGTGTTGAATGTGCTGAGTGTGCCTTGTATATTTGCCTGAGCCAAGCCAGCCGCCTTTCCCTTCTATCTATTATAGATGCTGTGCATGGCGATTCGTTCTATCATCAAAATGACTTTGATCCGTGAAGATATGTGAAATAAAAATTTAATCCCTGCGACTTTTATTTAAATACACATACTTTGCACGGCAGCTCTCAGCTCTTAGCTCTCATGAATACTAAGGTATTATTGACCCTTCTCAACTGCTTCTTTGAAGCTCTGACACGCCTACGTAAGGTAACTATAGTACCTTACCTTAGTGAAGCAGCATAGGTACTTTCCAAATCCCCTTAATGTACCTACCTAGAGTGATGCGACCCCCTCGCTTATGCACCTTCCTCCTTGACTCATCTCAATAAGCTCGCTGCACTTTCGACGCAAACGGGAGATTCATCATTCTTCTCTTCAAAACCTCCGACTATGAGAGAGATTTTAACGTCGTCTGCGCATGTCTAACCACTCTTATTTTCTTGTGCCTGTTGTCTTATACTTACGCTTCGCTGTCAGTTATGGAGAGACTACCTCAGGAGTGCCGAGACATTGTTGCATCCTTTCTGGATGGGCACGACGTGAACAACCTGGTTCTCGTGTCCAAGAGTTACCAAGACTTCTTTGCCCCGAGGAACTTGAGACAGCTTTGGTTTAAAGGTCTCCCTAGACTTCTCTCCCACATGTTCACGCACTTCCTGGCAATGAAGCCCAGTAGGAAGTTCAGCCTTATTACGTTAGTTGCAATATATCTTAATCATATGGGATAATCCTAATATTACCACAGGAAGATATCAGTAATCCTGCAGAAGCGTGGGCGCGTCGGGACCCAGCTACCACTGTACGAGAAACTTGGACCGTTACTTGTGAATAGCATCTCGCAAGTGGCCGAACTTCAAGAGTTGGATTTATCTCTCGGAGGCTGGCCCCAGGAGCAAGAAAAGAATCTTTGCGAACTATTAATGCGGACTCGAAAATGGGATAAGCTCAACTCCCTCAAAATTTCCACTTCGCCAGAGATATTATGCGCTGTTCTCAGCCGCTGCGTTCCCGAGATCCTCGAAGCCGTTAATATCGATGGGCACTACGGTACACGGATGTATGATGAGCTGGTGCGCCTTTGCTCTTCTTTTAAAACCAAACATTCTTTGAAGAAGCTCACTATTTCCCCCAATTTCGACGGTCCATTGTTAGATAAGGAGATCATTCTGGAAGTTAAAACCCATTTCAAAGCTCTCAAATGCCTCAATATCCATGGACGTTCAGATCTTTGGGATACTTGCTGGACGACTGCAGTCTTTGTGAGTTGACCACTTCACAAGCTTGTCGTTTCGACAGACAAGCCGTCCTATGTGTTGAAGAAGCTCACATCTACTTAGTCAGGCTCGTTGAGCATAGTCTGTGATCTTCTTAACCAAACATCGATTGAAGAACTCTGTCTCAGCATGCCATTTATACCCTTTGATCGAGCTTCTGTCCTTGAGTATTTGAACGGGCCGGTTCCAGATACCGTCGAGGCTGAAGATGTAACCGAATCTGAGCTTGAGCGGGCGTATCGCAAACTGATTGCGGATATCACTTCAGCATGTCATCGCATTCGCAAGATAGTTATTCTTCAGCAGTTTGAAACTCGATCTTCTCTTGTTGGGTTCAGCTCTCCTGGCAAGGTCATAGAAGTCAAGTTGTGTTAAGAAGGGGAAAACAAGCCATCCTGCCATCGTTCTGTCCTCTAAATTGAATCAAGAATCCTCAATTGTTGCACTAGAATACATAGAAAATAGGTGGTTTAGAAATCATAAGGGAAGAATAGATATTACTAGAGATATCCTATCAAGACCCCAGAGATTGTGATCCACTGTCTTCCTTTATTATTATCTCCCCGATCCAGATCTATTTAACATCGCTTTGCAGCACAAACTGCTGAGAAGACTGATTGCCCCTTTGTTAATTAATTTCTTTATCTCTCAGTCACATAGTTTATAGAAAAGGCAGCGTATCCAACTAACTTAGGACGAGTTGTGATCAGGATGTGCCTGTCTGTTAGTGTCCTGAGGCTTTATAATTCTGAAGCATTGCCGCGCCATTTCTAAGAAGATTCTTTTTTAAAAAAAGTTTTAGAGATAAAGTCCTCAGCCACGAAGCAGGTTTATCTTAGGAGAATGCTGGAACTAGACAGGCATTTGACAAGAGACCGTGAAAATTCTGGCCATGGAGCACAAAGGCCAGAGGGTACCCAGAAGGAAGGGGAGTTTTTGACTCTTCTCTTAAACTTGAAGCGGATCGGACTGGCAAAAGCCTGCGGGGATTTACGTTGAATGGACATTATAGAGACGGGACAAGCTACAGAACAGACTATCAACACTTAATTGGAGGTCTTGCTGGGCCGCTTCATACTTAACTAATCTTCTCAACATTTGGATAAATTTAACGAAGATATTTATATCAAGAAATGCTGGAGCAATGGTACTGAATAGAGAATAGACCAATTTTAGATGTTCGCCTTGGCTCAGAAACCAGGGCTCACGTTCGAATGATACAAATTTGTTCGGATTGTGGCTTGGTGGTAGCTTGTCTAACCTCATCGTCTAAGTATGCATAAAAAGATCTTGAACTCAATGGATGGATGTTCATACCCATGACATCACGCTCATATCCTCGCCCTTCCCGAAGGCTCGTCCAGTCTTGGCGGCTTCTCCGGCATTAGCTTCCACTGAAACCCCCGTAATGCCCGCAGGCATGGTCAGAAAACTTGAGGCTTGACACTCTATGGTAGAAATAACAAGGAAGAGATAGGCTTTGTACAGGAGGCTCTTGATTGATTTATTTTGGCTCACGTATTGGAGATCGAACTTTTTGGCCCCCCAAAAAGCCCCTGGCTATCCCCTGGGGAATTACACACTAACAGTTACAGACCCACTGAAGACCTGCGCGAAATAAAAAAGTCCTTGCTGTGGTTGGTCCCGTCCGGACCGATCGGCCTCTCCTGTTGCTGGTTGCTTCGCATTGGCATTCAAATCTCCCGTGTCCCAGCTTTTCTCAACGTGCTCTCTTTCTTCCCTTCTACTCTTCTCTTGAACCTCAACCTCTTTTCTTTTCCATTGCCGCCCTTGTTCTCCGTCGGCGGTTATTGTGTGTGATTAGGTAGAGTCTCACCGGGAAAGGAACGACGTGTCAAGGACAAGCATCGCATCGTGTCGCCGAATGAACAATAACAAAACAACAAAAATGCACGCATCAAAGATCTTTGCCTCAATTGGCCTTGTGGCTTCTGCCCATGCCACAGTCATCCGCTATGAGCGCGATCTCGAAGCCAATGCTCATGCTCTCGAGAAGCGAGCCGAACCGACTGCCGCTTGGGTTACTGTCGATGATGAGATGCAGCCTGCGACGACATACACTCCCTCGTATACCACAGTCGATGGCACCACTTCTCTGATTGATGCTCCTCCTCACGATCTTACCGCCAGCGTCTACACCTACACCAGCTGGGGTAAGATTCACACCAGCACTGGCGAGCCTCCCAACCCCCAGGCCACCGGCAAGCACGGCGAGGGTGTTTTTGCGCGATGCTACAACAAGGATGGCGATAATGCTCCTTTCTGCTCGCCTTACGCCAACAGCACCCTTGATGTTAAGAACACATACTTTGGTGAGCAACAGAGCCGTTCGTTGATGCGTCAATCACAGTACTAACATATTTTCAGTTACCTGGGATCCCGATTACTTCAACAAGACCAAGTCCTCTGATAACTCTACTCTCCTGGTCACTGCTCGCCTCGACCTCTACAACCGTACTAGTGAATCATGGGTGAAGTACAAGGAATTCACTGATTCAGCCGTCCCCGCCTCTTGGGGCTACTGGCCTTTCGATGTCAAGCAGGAATACATGAAGTACTCGCCCTACAACATCTCCATCACCCTCTACAGCAACAGCAACAACTCCCTCGAGAAGACCAAGTCCTCGTCTCTTTACCTTAACCTTAATGACCAAAACTTCCCTGAGAAATCCCACGAGAAGTTGCCCGAGGGCCAGACCTTGACCATCGCTCTGCCTGTCGTCTTTGGCTCTCTCTTCCTCCTCGTTATCGGTGGCTTCCTCTGGAACCGCAAGACCCGCCGTATCGGACTCGGCAATATCTCGAGCCGGTCTCGTCACGGTTACACTGGCCGTGCCAAGCGCCGTATCTTTGGTGCCAGAGATAATGGCATCCAGCTCGATACTTCAGTTCCTCCTCCTGGTGAATACCGTGACGCTCCTCAGCGTCCTCGTGCCGACAGCGACGGTCTTGGCAGCCTGGCCGGCAGCCCTGTCGATGCTACATTCCCTCAGCATGGCACCACAGGTGGTCGCAATGCTTTCCGTGACGAAGTGCGAAGACAGGAGGAAGAGAGACGTATGTAAAAGAGGTGGGATTTTGTAATCTTGGATGTCATGTCATTGCTGGCTCTGTTCCAATATTCACAAATGACATGTTATAATGTGCATCTAGATGGCTGGAAGTTGGGTGTAACATTTTTCACACGACGCATAACGAAGCCAATACGAAAAAAGACCTTTCTAGACCGAAAATAGAGGGACCTGTTAAGCCCATGTAACAAAAGTACTCTGTACAGGAGGGCATCGCCAAAAACAACCAAGTTCCTAACCCGTAAAATCAAAGCCATCTGCCGAAAAGTGTCATACGCCGGGCGTCATGGGTATTGAAGCCATCCCTAGCAAAATCCCACCCCTAGCAGATTGCAATAGTCGATGACCAAAACATCAACAAGCAAAGCCGTAGCAACTCCGTAAAAGCATGTAAATGAGCAGTATCCTTCCCCCACGCACCGTTCTAGACCTTGGCCCTCTTGTTGTTCCCAACACTTTGTCCGTCGTCCTCGGAACGTCTCTTTGCCTTTTCGGGGGTTGGCGTCGCAGGAGGTGATTCCTGCTCTGCCGCCAAATCAAAGCCAGCACACAGGTCGAGCTGTGTCTCTCCCTCTTGCAATGGCCTCAACAAGTCAGCTGGGATGGCCGTGGCCAGCTGGCACTTTGCCTCACATGGCTGGTAGGTGCTCGTCGTCCAAGCATCATCCGCGTAGTTCTTGGCTTCAGCGATCGTATATCCTGTGCTAAAGCCCTCGTGGTATGCATCTGGGAGAATTACTATTGTCTCGCCAGGGCGCTGGTCAATGATGCGGAAAGGTATACCAAGTTTTTCCAGTTTCTGGGGAAAGAAAAACTCGGCTCGATGCCGCATGAACTGGGAGCACTTGTCCTTGCGGCCAAGCGCCTGTTCTGCTACATCCACCGCAGTCGATGGCACAACGATCCATATCTTCCGTCCCTTGTATAGATGGTTGAGCGAAACCAACCGGAAGTCTTCTGCGTGTATTTGAAAACTTGCCCCGAAATGGGGCCCTGATTCATACACATATGGAGTATGGATTCCAGGAATTATGGCTTTTGTGTTATCCAGCTTATCACCTTTAAGAGGATAAATTGGGCTTTTTTCAGGAACCCCGGCTTCGAGGCGTTGTTCGGGAGTCCATGCAGGTACATCAACTCGATAACGTACATTGCGAATCTGCTTGTGGTCGTTCTTGCGATAAAGTTTTCTGAGCTGATCGATGGCTTTGATCGCCGTGACACTGCATTTCGCACCTGTAACGGACGAGTTGAAACTGCCGACGGACGGAACTGTGTCGACTCGCCAGAAACTGTTCCTTTTTATTTGGGTTGGGCGATAAGCATTCGCCGGTACTTTTTGAGAGTCCTTTGCTGGGAGGTCTTCTATGAGTTCCTCAGGAAGGACGATTTTAAAACAACCGTGGCTTTCAGCCTTGAGACTTCTGGCAAAGGCGAGATTGGCCGGAAAGTCGTTCCATTGCTCGACGGTCGGTTTGAGTCGGAGCACTTGATGTCCCTCAGGGCCATCCCAGTCAAAATCTATTGGTTCAGGTTCTGCAGCAGGCTCATCCAATTCTGATGGTAGATCACTGAGAATTGAGCTTGCGTCGTCTTCGTCAAGGTCCGGGGACAGTGATGGGACTTGTCCTAGCGGAGATGGCCCATTCGTGACGATATCTTGCTCTGGGATTAATTGAGACGGTTGAGGATACTGTGGTTCGATGACGTTTTGCTGTGTTTTGGCGGGGATTGGAGGCTGCTCGTGTAGGGATTCGGTAGTGGGAAGTGGCCCAGGCGCAGGTTCAGGTTCGAGGTGCGAAGAGTGCTGGAAATGAAGAACGGGTTCCGCAAACTCATGCGGGGGATGTTGAATCTCCATTGAAGCCGGGAGGAGCCCGCCTCGCCAATGCGACAGGCAAGCGATGCGATGAGGTTCTGGTGTTGATTGATGTCTAGTAGTGGAGAACAAAGTGAGGGTGAGCGAGAGCGAGAAAGGCGGCGAGTGAGAGGTGAGCGCAATCGCCACTTATTTCAGGGCAGAGGCCAGAGTTTTTGTATGCGCCGTGAGGCTCTGAACTCGCATTCTTGACAGCGAACAACCAGGACAAAGGCGCAAAAGAACAAAAGTAGATCAGGGACTTTGTTGCGCGATGATCGTATGAACAGAAAAGAAAATGGAGCCTACCTAGGGTAGTAGTAGGTGTCAGGTAGTGAGTGAGTGAGCGACTGAGTAGCAGGCTGGCAGGTTGCAGAAAAGAATCCCCCATGAGAGGCGGAATGTCGACCCAAATAGTACTAGGCTAAACGAGTGCAGGGGAGGGCTCTTGGGCTCCCATCAGTGGCAGAAAGTGTGAGGTACATACTTCCACAAGGAAACAGGCCGCCACCCAAATGCATGTCTCCTTACCAGATAGGACAGAATTGTTAGTAGATGGTGGCAGCCAGGGATGGTGACCTGTGGTTCTGCGCTGCACTTAAGAGTGAGCGGGCCACGCGGGGAGTCCAGAGATTGGTCAAAGAGAAGCAAATATTTGATTCTAGCGGGAAAACCGCCTGCAAGGTCCCTGATTAGCGCGGGGCACTGAAGTTTGCATTCAGCGGGAAAACAGACAGGCTGTCATTGGATGCAAATGCTATAAACAATTGCTATTTGCGAGCGGGATCTTACTTCCAGCTGAGCACAGAGGACCGGATTCTTGCTATCAAAGGGAGGGCATTTTTCTTTCATTCTTTGATTTTACTTGTTCCGAACCAGAATTTTCTTCTACCAGCCTGAATGGCAAATGCCGCGACGGGAGCTTTGTCAGGCGGACAAAAATAATCGAGTCTGCTTTAGGCTTTGTTGACAACGGGTGGAGCAATTGAGCCCAGACCACAAAAGGGTAAGTGCGTGATCGTCCCGCTGAAGCACTTTGTCAGTGACGTTGAAAAGGCGACAGGGGTATGTCTTTATCAATCTAAGTATAGGTCTTCATCAACGACCTGGACATTGAAATCCGCGGGAAAATATGCGAGACTTCCGATTGTCTCAAGAGACTATAAATCTTCTAGCCGAGACAGCCTATGAGGGGACACTTATTAAACTAATGTACACATGCAAAAAGCCGACGGCTTTCTCTAAAGTTTGTTAGTGTGCACAGCAGTTTTCGGGATCATGCCTATATCATAAAGCGCATCGATGTTCGTTTGTTACTTGTAAGGCTTCACTGCTGGTTAGTGCTAGATTACATTTGGGGCTGGGTTGAGGTGGCTCTATTGTAATGCCTTGTTCTACCTTGATGCCCTTGTTCTTAGGCGCATTCGCCCATCAACCTTCTGCCCCCAGCAACCTGACTGATACTGGAGGTACCCGACCTTATTCTGCTCAACACTTGTATGGTCCACCGCCAGGTTTAGCTTATCCCTCGTTCGTATCAAAATGCCAACAAATACTTACTACATTAGCCTCTTCTGCCACGATTTTTTCAACGCCGCTCGGGTTTTGATTGGAACCAACAATTTCCAGTTTGTATCCCCATAGAAGACTGGCTGTCAGTTTATTAGGCCGGAGATCCATCACGACACCAATTTGCGATTTCGTCGCTCCTGTTATTTAGAGACAGAAACACTTCTGCCAAGGTTGTCCGTGTGTTCGGCATGCGAAACTGCATTGACCAAAACTCGTAGGCGTTGCGCAACTTTGGCTCCCTGCACTTCTCCTTGCCCATACCTGCTGCTATTTAAGGCTCTTTCATAGCAGGTATAGATCACACAAATCAAGACCAAGAGGCAAAAATGTTAGTCGAAGAGTTTTATAAGTTCGTCGGATGCGATGTCTTTGGGGTTTCTTGTTTCGTCTCATGTGTCATTAATGCGGCCGACGCGTGGTGCAAGATTGCCTTTGATGAAGACCAAGAGTCTCGATGGCTGAACTTCGAGAGCCCGCATTACATGATCCAACCAGGTGTAGTCTTCCATAAATTTGTCATGACTCTCTAATTACCGGCCAGAGCTCCAGGTGTGGCGGAGGAGTTTCCAAGCCATCGAGCTAATCAACTGTGTGCTCCCAATGTGTTGATATGTGTCGAAGGTGTTCTTTAATGTGACTCTCGATCTGAGAAAGTCGTTCTGAAGACACTTGAGGGATTGGTCTTCATCCAGCTTGAAACGGTGAGTAGGTGGGATATTGTTGTATCCCGTCTTGACCATGTCCTTGAGTTCGTTTTCTGATCGACGTAGAGGCAACGAGTGGGTGGCGTCCGTAGCTGGCATAATCAATCATCCAAGAGGCGAACATATATGCTCTGATGCAAGAAGATGGAGATGAGGAGGAGAAAATTATAGGATGGGCGAGGATTCGGATCGAGTCACTTGCAGGATCAGATCCAGTGATTCAAGCATCACTAGGTATTCAGTGAGTTTGACAGTAACGACCGCTAAGAGTTAAGATCAAATGAGGCGGCTATGCGATTACCTCACATAAAAAACAGTTTTATCACCAAGTACTTAAGTCAAGTAGTATACACCTACGTACCGTTAACCGGACTCCGTGCTGCGGCTGTTCAAGTCTCCTGCTTTATGCATCATCCTTGAACTGCAATTGATTGCTTGTACTTCTCGAACGGCTTCTTCACTTCAGTATCAAAACCGTTCTGTTTTGTCTTCGCCATGTCTGCCACAGCGGGAACGATGATTAGGTCCGGCATAAACTCCCACGCCATATGTAGCTTTATGCTTCATCGTCTTCAAAGATCATCATGTCACAAAATAAGTCACGCCGATATCCACCGAGTAACTGCCTTGTCTAGATATATGCAAATAACATTCATGATCAACCATGATCATGTAGGTAGGGTGGGTATAACTAGCACAGCCCGTATCTTTATGCAGATATATCCATCCATAAAACCACCTCCATCAGCCCAACAACGCCAGCACGTCGTGTATCTTCTATCGTGTTTGTTAATGCGCATCGTGCCCCATCCTCACTAATATTTTTGCTCCATATGCTCTGTGAAAGAGATTCACACATAAAACCCAAGAGTCGCTTCCATGTTCTACATTCCAATGCTCTTGCGGGTTCGCCATCCCGCAAACTAGCCTTGTCTCTTTCCAAAACGCCAAAAGTCATGACACCAAATGCTACATGGGGCCAAATAGAAAATAGTGTTGTGTAATAAGTTGGTGAAGTAATTATGTCGAAAGTGAGGGTATGTCTAACCATCCAGGTCAAGTGACTTCGTTATATTCGTAAACTGTGGAGAAGCTGCATAGTTCTCCTGACAGAGCATCAGGTGTCAAGTCGGCGCAGCATCTATGCAGCATCAAGCAGACACTGAGAGATTTTTGTATTTGCCGACCAACTCTTCGATCTTGGGCAATAGCTCAGGGATTCGGAATGGCTTGGAGATGACATCATCCTAAAATAAAGTATTAGTGATTAGGTTAATAAAGTCTGGCACAGCCAACTCACAATTCCTGCGGCCTTGGCGCTCTCGATTTGCTCCGGTCGTGCATATGCCGTAACTGCAATGATGGGAATATGTTGCACAATGATTCCCTCCCGTTCCAGCTCTCGAATCTTTCGAGCACAGGTCATTCCATCCATGACAGGCATCTCCAAATCCATCAGGATGACAGAGATGTCAACACCTTCAGCCTCTTTTCCAGCCCAGAATCTTGAACGCTCGAGAGTCTGCAGAGCTTCCTTGCCGTGGTTTGCAACAAATGTATTGTTGCCACAATTTCGTAGCTGTCGTTGAAGGACCTTTTGATTGACAATGTTGTCCTCCACAATCAAAACATCAAACAGTTGGGTTGTGTCTTCGCTTGTTGTTGTCGTTCGAGATGGCTGGCGATTGAGTTCCGGCTTCTGCGGAATGGCTGGGGCATGAGACTTTCGAGCGATCTTGAACGGTGTAATCTGTTCGTAATCCTGAGGAGGAGTCAAAGAGCGTCGGCACTTGATGTAGAAGCTAAAGCTACTACCAATGCCACGGCGGGACGTAACACCAATCTGTCCACCCTGCATCTCTGTCAAGATACGAGAAATAAAGAGACCCAATCCCGAGCCGCCGTACTGAACGTGCGTTCGCGGAGTCGCCTGTTGAAACCGCTGGAAGAGAAGCTTCATCTCCTCCTCGATTAAGCCGGGACCAGTATCCTCAACTGTGCAGTGGATGTTGATCTCCTCTCCATGACCCCACTCGTCAGTGTTGTTGATATCCATGACTGCAGTGCGTTGATGATCGACTCTATCAAAATATGAAGTGCCTTTCCGAGTGACTTCAGACACGTGCTTTGAAGCGCTGAGGCTGACAGTAATGGCTCGTTTCTCACGGCCTTGTGTGAACTTGATAGCATTTGTCATCAAATTGATCAAGACTTGTCGCAGTCTGGAAGGATCAAGCTTCACCCATTTGATGCCATACTGTTCAAAGCTCTGATCCACGTTGAAGTCGAACTCGATATCATGGGCAACCAGTTCTGATTCGAACATCTTTAGGGCACGCTGCACAACTCTTACAGGCTGTTCGTCGATGGGTGTAACGGCTAAGAGGTTCGAATCCAGCTTGGACAACGTTAGAATATCATCCACAATACGCTTTTGATGACTGGCACACAAATTGATTGTGTTTGCAGCGTCCAGGCACCCGTCCAGTAGGTTCTCAACTTCTGCTTTGACAGAATGCGAATCGAAGATAGTGATGTTATTTGCGATCTGATCAGCACATTGTAGAATAGCTGATAGAGGATTCCGCATTTCGTGGCTGGTGATATCAATGAAGTTCTCTTGTTGTCGTTTCATCTCAACCGCCTCTTCACGTCGTTCATTCTGTACTTTCTCGGCCCATTTCTGAGAAGAGATGTCGGTGATACAGCCAAATATCAACTTGAGGTTGCCTTCCTGATTCCGTTCGGGATAAGCGCTCATCAGAACCCATGTATCAATTGTGTTTCCATCGCTCTGTTGCGAACACTTGAACCGGAATTCCACCGAAATCGTGATTTTCTCTCTAAGGAGTTTGTCCCACGCGTCTTCTAATGCCGGTCTGTCCTCGTCTCTGACACTATCCATCCACGTATCAACAGAATCTTCGGACCGGGAATGTCTCGAGATCTGCCACCACATATCGTTGCAATAGTTGATCTTGCCCGCAAAGTTGGCAATAAACATGCCAACAGGAGCAAACTCAGCCATTCGGGTAAATCTGTACTCGCTTTCCACGGCTTCTTGTGTACGGAGGTAAAGTTGCATCGAGAGTTCTTGGCGGTCCAGTGCAGCGAGGCGGGCAGCCCTTTGGCCACGCTTGATTTCCTCCTCGAACAAGACCACTGAAGCCATCGAAGTGGCTAGCTGCCGGGACAACAGATGAATAAACAGCTTGTAATCGTCGTCATAGGGACGGCGAGGGTTGACACCCATCACGATGAATCCAATCACGGATTCTCCTGTGGTGGTAGGGATAACGGGGAAAACAACGAGCGTCTTTGAGGGATCGCCAAAGCCCCTCCAGTGAAGGCCATCGATAAGGTGTGTAGGAAGGTTACCATTCTCTTCAGAGAGGACAATTGGAATACCGCCAGCAGCCATTGATTGGCGCATGTAAGGGGCAAAGCCATCTTCAGACTGTCGCATGTCAAGCTGTGGAAGTGCGGCTTGATGATTCTCTGGTGCTCCAAGGCTCCCCTCAAGAACCAATTGGGGCGAGTGTATCAGGCTACCGGAATGTAATGATGAAACCTCGCTCTCGGTGTCCTCTCTGGCCGAATAGATCAGGGCAAAGGGCACATCGTGTTCGTTGAACTCCAGTCCCTTCTGCACCTGGGGCCAAAAACCTGCGACAGTGGTAGCTGCAGCCGTTCTCTCGCCAATCTCGCGAAGCATCAGCATCCGCCTCTCGTTGACCCGTCTACGGGTATTCTCGAAAGCTGGGTTGTATAGTCCAACCACTTCGCCTTCACCACCCACCAAGGGAACAATAGACCACGAAAAGAAAGCCTCCTCCAGAAAGCCGTGCCGATTAATGAAGAGCTGATTCTCGTGCTTCATTGTCGCCTGTCCAGATTCTAGTGCGCTCTTGAACACAGGCTTGATCTCATCCCAAATTTCAGGCCAGGCATCCATGTAGCAAGAGCCCATTAACTTGGGATGTTTTTGGCCCGCAAGGTCTAGATAAGCTTCGTTGTAGATGATCACACACTGGGGACCCCAGTACATGGCAGCGGGGTGTGGGCTGCCCATGATCAGGTTGGACATGGATCTGAGATCTGCAGGCCAGTCTTCGATTGGTCCGAGAGGAGTGGCCGCCCAATCGACCGAGCGAGCAAACTTTATATGAGGAGGAAGTGCATCCGACACTGGAATCCTTGTCCAATCGAAAATTGACCTCGCGGGTTGCGATTGGAAGACCTGGTTTGTAAACTCGTCAGGGTGTAGTCTTGTATCGCCTCCCTCCATGATCGCATCAACATCTGCGCGGTCAAAATTAGCATCGACAGGTTCAGCATCGCCGAAATAATCTGGCGCATCAACAAGCTCGGCGTCAGGAGTAACGGGCATCTGCGGCGAGTGTCCGGAACTTCTGGTTTCCGAAGCAGCCGTCTCGTCAATAAGTGGTAACGCAGTACTGGGGCGAGGAGTAGCAACACAAGTCTGGGCGCTAACAAAGCGAAACCTTCGACGTAATGTTGACAATGTCCAGGTGATACCAGCATACTTGTGAGTATCAGCTGACACACGAGCTTTGGATTGTGTCATAATCCATGATTTGAAACGACCAAAATCTGTGTCTGCACTAGCATCTTCTTGGTCCACCGACAAATATTGAAGCACTTCATGTGCTCCTCGTAGAGACGCGTTGTAGTAGAGGATGTGTAAGCCGGCACGGCTAGCATTGGCGGAATTGTCCAGATCTATGAGAAAGGTAGGCCTCTCGTCCTGTTCTAGAAACTCAATAACACCAACACCTTGTAGCATTTGCAGCCCCGGAGGGAGACTACGACTGTCTGGGGTCGTCGTATGAGCGGGAGCGTCCATTGAAGACCCCCAACTACCAGGAGTGCTCTCTGATCTTCCTGGGCTGATGGAGCTCACACTTGCGCGAGGCAACTTCAAGGTCGTGACACCGCCAGCCGGGTCCTCTCGCATACGTGAAAGCATAGAAACAGCAGGATCGGTTGCAGGAAAGCTGGCCGGACGATGAACGTGCCTTGCTGGCGTGTGAGAGAAGAAGAGAGGCGAGAGCGGCCCTTGCTGCTTCCCCCTTGCTGAGGGATCAAGATTCGCAGATTGGTTAGGAAGTTCGACCTTTCGAGGTGGTGATGCCCCAGTGCGGGCTTTCTTGATGGGTGATGGGTGCATGACGGGTTCACCTCTGGACGGGGCGGAGGGACGCTTCGCCGGAATGGGAGTCTGTGGAAGCCCTCGCGTGGACGCGCTAAGACCTCGTGGACTACCGGCGGTGGACAAACTTGACTGGTGAATAGCGCCGGTAGTCGAAGCTGGCGAGAAGGAGGTCGTAAAGTCAGAAAAGGGCGCGATTGAGGCCAAGTTTGGTATGCTAAGATCGTGCCTCCATGCTGGTGCCTCTGATATGCGGCGAGAGTCGTAGGCCTTCCTGCCAGTTATGGTGACCCTGTTGTAAGCTTCCCCGGCAGCTTTAGTAGCAGCAGCAGCGAGAACTGAAACGTCGGTATCAAGCTCAGCGTTAGTCGTGCTGGTGGCAGCGGTGTTGCTTGGAGTCGTAAATGTGGGTACTGAACCCGGAGTAGAGGTTGAGGTTGGTGCTGGTGGTGGATGCTTTTTGCGACCCTCCTTCTCTTGATCGGTTGAGTCTGCGACAGGACAATTCAAAGAAGCAGAGGCAGAAGGAGACGAGGGAGAGTTGAAACTAGGAAGCCGCTGCATGAAGGCGCCTGGAGAAGAGGAGGGAATCGAAGCCCCGGAGGGACTGCGAGTCCTTGGCACCTAGTGGCCAGTGGCTTTGGGCCTTGCGCAGCGGCCAGCAAGAGATCGAGATTCAAGATGCGATGAGGGGCGTGTCTGCGAGGTCGGGTGTGCGTAGCGTATGAGTAAAAGTAAGGTAAGGTACCGTATGCGTGCGAAAACAGTGGTGGAAGTTCCCTATGAAGTGGGGAGACTCTGGTGCAGTACCTGAGCTGTACGGGCAAGCAGCTGCAACAGTCAGTGGGAGGTGCAGTACCTGATGCGCGGCGCAGTAAAAGCTCGGGCTGCTAAGTATATGTTGAGGAATACAGCCGCCACGATGTTAGGTTGAAGGGGAGGGGGGAAAGAAATGGGATGGGGATCGAGATGGGATATGGGATCAGAGCGATGAGTTGCAGGGGGATTTGCAGCTAAAAGTCGGCTGTACGGTGCTGTGTTATGGCCGTAGTCCCGGGGGGGCCTTCAGTGGGTGGAGTGCAGTAGGTGCTAAAAGCTTGACTCGATTGTGAGTGATGGCTGGTTCAACCAGTTTGTTAAAGGGAAAAAGGGAACCAATGAATAATACAGTTCAATTCAATCTGATGAAAGCATTCGGCCGAGTATTGACTCGAACGGAAACTCTGAGTTAGGCTGGGTTTGGGGTGGCGGAATCGGAGTCAAAATTGACTGAACCGACGGGTCCAGGCATGTAGCGTAGGTAGCGTGCCTTTTTGGGTACAGTAGGTAAAATCAGTAGCAGTTTTGGGGCCGGTCAAAAAGAGCCGCAATTGTCAGTGAGAAAGGCTCCCGTCCAGTGGAGATACGGTATTTTGACGTGCGTTCGATTGTTTGTCAGCCGAGCGAGACGAGAGGGCGACAAGGGAAGGGAAGGGAAGTCAACGTCACAATAGAGTGTAGATGAGAGGAAAGGATATTAACAAGATGAACGAATAAAGTGGCAGTTAGACCAAGATAAGGATGGAAAGAGGCTGATCACTGCTCCGCATTTGAGCTTTCAGGCCACACAAACCGACAGAATGGGTATGGAAATAATGGATGGAAGAATGGGAAATAGCATTTCCAAAGCAAAGGAACGAGCACAAGACTAGTTAGTGGTGACATTCACATCGAACGAGTAAATGATAGGCAAAAGGGGGCACGATAGATAGACATGTCTAATCTAGAGGAAGAAAGGATCAACGTCAGCTTATGGAGAAAATAAATAGTTCATCCCGTTGATCTGCTTCAGCTTCAGCTTGACTCTGAGTCCATCACAAAACAGTAATATTCTTCGGGACAGCACAGCATAAGGCGCAACAGCTCATACATAGAGAGCCTAGAGAGCCAAGGCAAGCCATTCCCATTCAGAGAGAGCGAACCGGGGGTTGTTACCGGGGTCATATTCGTTCATGGAGATTAGGACGGGGAATTGGTGTGAGGCAGCTTGTAAGTGGATATCTCATCATCTTGGCAACAAATAACCTACCCGCTTTCGAGGTCTGGGTCCTTGAAGCTGACAAGGGAGTCGACCACCTGGACACAAAACTCATGATCACTAATGGAGTTACCTGTTGTGGAAGAAGTGAAATATCAGTCATGATAAACAGATGCATAGTGACTCCCAGCGAGTACCAATATCATCACCTCCTCCGATAACCTCACCACATCTGCCGTCTGCCGTATATACCTGCAAGCAGTCCCACCACATACATATGCGGCCGGCTTCTTTTCTGGCCGCTACAGACGAACCCAGACCACCGGACCTAGTCCGTCCCGCTTCAATCCATATTGACCACTCATGAGAAAGACATGGGAATCGAACAAGCTTTTAGACTTTGTCAAATCTTTGCTAGCACTATGAATTTAGTGATCCGTCATCAGGCTTTTCCCCTTCTCTATTGTCGATCATGGTATATCGAACCATCTGATTTATTTGATCGGACCGGAACTGAAAGACGGGAGAGAGATGAGAGCCGAGAGCCTCGACAAGGACTTGCACAATTAAGTTGTCAACATTGACCAAATCCCTGTATCAAACATGAACGGCGGCGGAACCATCGGTGCAACGTCTTGGCACCACTGTTTGATCACTGACCAGACATTCCATGGATGCAGGGCCTATTTAGCAGTTCAACCCTTCCAACCAGGCACTCTTTTAATGGCTGACTTGTCACAAGTTCAATTTCACTCTCTCATCACTCGAAGCAAAGACCCTGAGTTACATGCAGTTGGTGTACTTGTCCTTGACCCGCGCTGGGCTGACAAGGATGGAGATGTGTTTGACACGAAACTACCGAGGCATGTATTTCTTGTTGCCGCAATATCATGTCAACACATGCAGGTTCTGAACAAAGGGGCAACGTTAAAGGAAATACGTATCAACGGAACGAGTCATCGACTAGACCAGAGCTAATAAGGAAAAGGCAGAAAGGAAAAAGAAAAAAAGAAAAGGAAAAAATCCCGATCTGTTCGGAGAATGGATAAAATGGTTTGGGCCTGTGGAACGGATGCGTGGAACTCACCCTCCCACATCAAGAAATGCCCATGACGATCGGTGAGATCTAGAACGGTCTGTTTTACCCACGCCTTGAGCTCAAAGGCCAAGGGCCCCGCATGTCTTCAGCTCCCCCTGTCTTTTCGTGAGAGTGGCCGTCTCCAGAGAACACGGTCTCGAAGTCTGCCCCTGGTCTTGGCTTGCCTTGTTAACCTGAGTTTTGGCGCCAAAGAACGCCCAATCTTTAAACCTCCGCTGTTTGAATCATGAATACTCGGACCGGGTTTCGGGGTCTCGCAATTTTCGTGAGGCAATAGTCAAGGTAACGTTGGTTTTGCGTCTTTCTCTCTCCTCCGCTGTGGATGGTCTATTCGGCCGAGTTGGAGTTAGTTTTAAGAATAATCCTCCGGTAGCTCGGCTTCCCCATGCTCATGATTCGTCGCATGGAATTTCCGAAAGCGAGGCGGTGTGGATACTGCTCAGTAAAATCCATGACTTCTGACGGCTTCTTCCCGTGTCAGCCATCCCGTTATTGCCGTGACGGCGGAGTCTCCTCTCGAGTGACGCTGTGGCTGGTTCAAGTGCATTCTTGACGGGTTTTATGGCTGGCTTGGTGTTAATAGCCGACACCAGTTAAGGGGACTAGTCAATATGTTAATATTCTTGAGGGAGTTTCTCAGTAGTGGCCGATAATACGCGGAAGCAGATGATTATGTTTTTCTCACTAACAATTAAGTGAGGGCCCAACTAAGTATGCTGTCTTCTCTTCATGTTCTTGGTCTTGTGAAAGGTCGTTGATAGTTAGGGCATGGCACATGGTTATGGTCAGCCTGAAAGCCTGGACCAGAGTTTATTAAACTACCGATTGGGTTATTGCCATCATGAGTTGGGAATGCCCTCACTTTGATTCAAGCTTTTAGACTTGAGCTGTTCATGACATGATATGATCCGGTTAAAAGATGTGACTCTGCGGCAGAGTAATCTGTGCGTTACATAATGTCATCACCGTTGCTATTGTTAGCCGCCAGCTGACCGATGAAGTTCACAAATGACACATTTCGTAGTATACAAACTCAGAATGTTACCCTTTGAATGTTGAATAGCCTCGATCTCGGATAAACGGTATATGGAGATGACACAACTGAGGCCATTTCCATGGAGGCTCGACTGACAGATGGATGGTAACAGGCGGCTAAACCTGGCCGAATCTGGCCAAGGACCAACACAAAATACCCGTTCTTTCCGTTCTTGCGGCAGATCACAGGAATTGAATATGCAAGCACTCGACAGCAAAGAATTGGCGGTTCCCCATCCCTGCGACACTCACTCAAGAGCACATCTTCAACTGTGTTCATGCTCTCTTATTGGCCAGCCAGCCACATGAGGTTGCATCTCCAGTCTCCAGCCCACCAATCGGGCTACTCCATCACTATCGGGCATCTCATGATTTCCACCCGGGCGCTTAATAGAGGAGACGAGTGGTGATAGCACCTCACTTCTCTGACCTGATTGGCTCACGCCGTCGATGCTCATCCTCGAGATGCAGCGATTGGCATCAGAGTATCACTCCAGGCGCCCGCTCACAGGCTGGCTACAGGTCCTTCACGCAGCATCACAGCGGCTTTTCACACCTCGAGAGCCTCTCACAGCTGTCCAACATGGGGGCCCCCTCTCAGCTGATGGCCACCTCCAAGGCCCTTAAACGGCTGCCCACCCCGACCTGGCCGCCCATGAATGCTTCTTACATCTATCTATATTGACTTGGCTGCCGGTCAGCAAAGACGAATTTGACGGTTTCATTCAGGACTCTGTACGATATCGCATGTGGAACAGTTCATAGCTGCTACCAGCAGCCACCACAGCGCAACATTGGACTCCAACTACACCAAGCAAGTCAATTAACTCAGATCAGATCAGGTTAATCGCCAACATGAAGTTCCCAACCTTCAAACGCTCTCACCAAGAGCACACAGATAAGCCATCGAGGGCAAAGAATTACCGTGTCTTATTCCGGAAATGGCCTCGCGTATCAAGAAAGGGAACATGGTGGTTAATGCCTCTCGAGCTGATTGGAATTGTCCCTGCGCTGGTCATCTTTGGCATCTCTCAACCAAATCTCTACCGTACCGATATGTGGCAGATTGGCTGGGAGCACGATCCTCCCCTCAACTCGAACCCGGCCAGAGTTCTCTACGCTTACGCCAATTATCAGCCTCAACCAAAGATTGCTCTCATCTGGACACGAACGTGAGTGTGTACCTCTGACAGTGCCTAAGGTGCTGACTAACATGACAGCTTCACCAATTTCAATGTCGCTATTTCGATCATTTCACTCTTCTTCCTCCTCGGCAAGCTTACTGCCTTTATCATGAGAGTTTGGTACCCCATCTTCGCCACTTTCATCAATGTCAGTATGGTCGCTCTCTACACAGTCTGCGTCTATGGAACCATTGGACCTGACTACACTGATTCACGATATCCCGCCCCTGCAGCTTGGTACTACCGTATTGGGTGCGATATTGCCAAGCCATATGGAAAGTATAAGAGCTGCATGATTGCTCGATACTCGCTTGTCATTGGTGTTTACATGCTGTAAGTGGTGTGTAGTATTTATATGCCTCAACTTTACTAACGCTGATTCAGGGCAATCTATCTCTGCAATCTGGGATTCAGCATCTATGCCATGCTACCAAATAAGATCAACGATGTTTCGGACGACGACGACGACGAAGATGGATCTACGACGTCGGAGCCGAAGGGAGGTGTTTGGGAGATGCACAACATGAAGACTCCCAGTATTCGAGCTATGCCGTATACTCCTCGAACGCAGGCTTTTCACACTCTGGATCGCCAACTGCCACTTCGATCTCAGCAGAACAGATACTATGGCTGAAGAAATATTAGGATGACATTTAGGATACGTCTTGAAGGAGCCACTATCATTAATGAGCATTGGGCGTTTGGAGTTAAGGATGATATACCAGGGAACATACATAGCCCTACGTGGCTCGACTTCCATTAAATGTTGTTCATATATGAATCTGATAATTCATTGAGTTTTACATGATGTTTCCTTCGCGTAGAATTGCCTACTTCGTAAACACGGCCCGGTCGATTGGTGAAATACAGAGATACTCTACAAGAATTGCCAGTGTCAAAGCCTCTAAGCTGAAGAACGTTAGGTAACTGCAGGGACTGAGTCACTATTGAACTATTTGAGGTTAATTAATCGGCCTTGGGTAATAACATGCCGATGTCTCTTGTGCCGGTCCCGCCGGAGCCGATAGTGGTCAAAGATACCGGCTCCGGGAGCTTTAGTCAACCCCACACAAGTTTGTTTAACAAGACGTCACCCCGCCATCACCAACCTCGATTCGTCACCGGCGACAGCGAAACACCAGAGTCTTGACCCTTTATCTCCTCAATTGATTAATTTTATTTTTCTATTTGGCTTTGCCGAGAGTGAGTTGAGATATCAACATGACTCTTCTTCAACAATTGGCCGCTCCATCGCGAGGAGCTCTGCGAATATCTCCAGTCATCTCATTGATGATCACAAGGAGAGCTTCCAATGTCGCTCCCCCAAAGGTACACATCTCACAGTCTGAGGGACTGATCATAGAACTAATGTCCTTCAGCTCAAGGATCCATCACTTCTCAAGCAGGATGTTTGTTATGTCGATGGTGAATGGGTCAAGGCCGGCTCCGGCAAGACATTTGAAGTCCATGGTGAGCTTCACCCTTTCTCTCCCTTAACAATCTCATATACTCACAGTGCAGATCCTTCCACCGGTAAACTCATCGGAACATGCCCCGAATTCAGCTCCAAAGATACTCAATTAGCCATTAGCGCTGCTGCAGATGCGTTCCCTTCATTCCGCGCCAAGACCGGCCGTGAGCGCTCAAAGCTACTGCGGGCTTGGTATGATCAAATGGCCGCCAACGCCGAGGATATCGCAAAGATTATTACCTGGGAAAATGGAAAGCCCATCGCCGACGCCAAGGGTGAGACAACGTATGCTGCAAACTTTCTCGAGTGGTTCAGTGAGGAAGCACCACGAGTATACGGTGACACAATCCCTAGCTCGGTTCCTGGGAACCGTGTTTGGACTATCAAGGAGCCCGTTGGAGTCTGCGGTCTCATCACACCGTAAGTTAGTTTCACTCCTCCAAGACACACATGACTGACATTTTTTAGATGGAACTTCCCTGCCGCCATGATAACACGAAAAATCGGACCAGCCTTGGCAGCAGGTTGCACGGTCGTCGCAAAGTCCCCCGCCGAAACACCATTTACTTCACTCGCCTTGGCCGAATTGGCTCACCGCGCAGGCATCCCCAAGGGTGTCATTAATGTCGTGACCTCACACGAAAATACGCCCGAGCTCGGCGAGCTTCTCACATCTGACCCTACTATCCGCAAGGTCTCCTTCACAGGGTCCACTGGTGTTGGTAAGCTTCTCATGAAGCAGTCCTCCGGCACTCTCAAGAAGCTCTCCATGGAGCTTGGTGGCAATGCCCCTTTCATCGTCTTTGATGACGCTGATGTGGATGCTGCTGTGGCTGGAGCTATCGCGTCCAAATTCCGATCTTCGGGACAGACCTGTGTCTGCGCCAACCGGATTTATGTCCAGCGCGGAATCTACGATGAGTTCGTGTCCAAATTTACCGAAAAGGTCAAGTCTTTCAGTGTAGGCAATGGCTTTGACCAGGGCGTTACACATGGACCTCTGATCCACGATCGAGCTATTGAGAAGGTTGAGGCTCATGTTAAGGATGCTGAGAAGAAGGGTGGAAAGATCACCATCGGAGGCAAGCGACTCAACGACCTTGGATCCAACTTCTATGCACCCACTGTCATCCGTGACATGACCCCTGAGATGGACATGGCCTCGCAAGAGACCTTTGGACCCGTCGCTGGTCTCTTCCCCTTTGAGACAGAGGAAGAAGTTGTCAAGATGGCCAACAACACCGAAGTCGGTCTTGCAGGCTATTTCTTCTCCCGCGATATTGAGCGTGTGCACCGCATCGCCGAGTCTCTTGAGGTTGGTATGGTTGGTGTCAACACCGGTATCATTTCTGACGCTGCTGCGCCGTTCGGTGGTGTCAAGGAGAGTGGGTTCGGTCGCGAGGGCTCCCTGTATGGCATTGGAGAGTATCAGATTACAAAGATGATCACATATGGAGGCATGGGCAAACCCCTTCAGTCATAAACTGATGAGGATGGCAAACAATGCGCGAATTTAGTCTAATATGTAATGAAGAAAGAAGCTGTCACCATCAGCTAGAACAATACATCTACGCACACCAGATACTAGCCATGGAGTGGTTTATTCTACAACTTAGTTCATATTTATTGAAGACAAGCTGTATAGGTGCCTTTCTCCTTCGGCCAACACTTTGGTGAGTTTTCAGGGGAACACTATTATAAGTACTTCTGAAGCAGCATTATCAATATGTTTGATCAAAGGACGCACCTAAATCGTGATGTAAACCATTATGAGCGACAGAATGGTGCAGCTTTCACGACTTCTCACCATAATAAGGAATGCTCAAGCTAGCAACTGGCCATTAACAGTGGCAACTATCAAGCACCTAAGATCATTTTACGTTTGCCTACTCACGTCAGCCATACACTACTACCCTCTTCTGATCTGTCCTCTTCACCCGCGACATGGCCCAGCATATTGTAAGTCAATGACAGTTCTAGCGCGGGCCAGAAATCAACACATCAGCCGCAACTCGCACCTAGATACTTATCCACATACACATTGTGACCCCATCGTAGTAAACAGTCCATCCTTTGACTTCAATGAGTTCGTCTGCCATGTCAGGTGGGGGAAACAGCTCGATTCGGGAAATTTGACTTCCCAGACCTTTGACATGCCTTTTGTAATCTTAATAACGTAGTCGTTCTCCGAGCGGATATCAGAAACGATCGCCCACATACCACACTGGAGCTGTGTTGCGCGTTCGTACCTCATGAGGTAGATATTGACTAGGCTTGGCTGAGTGGTCGACCCAGGTCCCTGACCTGAGAGACTAGATACATATATATAAAGCTTATCTGCAGCAAACTCAGCTAGTTGAGGTTTCAGTTTGCCGAAGTGCTTGAGGGCAGCTTTGACCCGATTTCTGGAAATGATTCTGCCTGATTCTTGATGCCTTATATGTGATTACTGATGTCCCTTTATCGGAAGAACTTATATATCTTAGGTACTGGAAGCCTGAAAATGTTAGAACTAAGCAGCATAGGTCCTAAGGCAGTTTTGGGGTAATTTGATACAACTTGGGATAACTTGGAATGGCTTAGTAGACTCTGCTAGATATCAATAGAGTACGCTCAACCGAACTGAACTCTTCTTTACTGGCCAGGTAGGTAGTTGTTAGCCGTTCACCCCAAAGCTCATGCCACGGAGAGTGTCACTCGAGTCTTCACCAAAAGTAAGCGGGTTCTGGAGGGTAGAGACGATGAAGGATGTATCCGGGAGAGTATTGGCCCATTCGTTGCCTGAAGCAAGCTGGTTCTCGTCGTGTCCGCTGGCGGGTAGAGAGAGATTCACGATACGATTAACACCGGAGGAAAGACCAAAAGACATCGACGCCAATAGTCTCGGCCTCGCCATCTTCGTTATTCACAGTTATCTGCGTCCTCAACACACGCGTATCCATAGACTCAGGCAAGGTGTCGGTATCGCCGACAGCCCACAACGCACCAACATGACGAGTCGATGAGACACCAAGTCGATTCTCGTCCGCCACAAAGCAAGGACCAGTTCTGGAGCTGACAGTACCCAAGTACAACGATGTAAGTCCCGCGGTCTTGAGATGAATCCACCGTATTTGGCCTAATCTGGCCGAGTACTGGCCTTTCTAAAGCCTTGAGTGCTTGCAGCGTTTAGAGTGCCGTAGCTATATGTCCTGCCAGGGCCTTGGTATTTCTGGCCTTGATGTTAGCTAAATACTAAAGTCATTGATTTAAAGAACTCCCTTATTCTTGTCTTGGGTTGCAGAAAGCTGAAGACTTTAGCCGTAAACAATATCAAGCTTTAGGTGATATTAGGACAATTTAGGAACGTTTAGCATAAGCCTCGCAGGCTCGTTACTCTTGGATTGATCCTCTTGTTTGTCATGGTCTTCAAGACAGGGAGAAAGTACTCAAGAAGGTGGGAAAAGCCAAGGATAAGGAACAGCAAGTGTAATGCCAATGCCTGAAGGCAACTCAATCGATATAGATAACGCCATATGATGTGAATTAAGACCATAGCCAACCATATCTATTTCTCAAGACCTAAAATGCAATAACGATGCAACAGCTTTCAAGGCTTGAGTGGTAAAGACAAAACAACCACTTCATTGGTACGGAGTACAGACAGACAAAATATTCAACACGCAGCAGTTGTATTATTAGGTATTAATTATCTCCATCCCGGGTATCAGACAAGAAAAACAAGAAGCAACGACGCGGGCAACTCGACTCATCAAAGTCAAGAGCCCATTCAACTTTTTTTTTGGTGATTTTCGGACATTCATCAAATGTCCCTTTTGTTCAACATCCTCCTCTCCTCCGTCATATTCAGTAACTTAGCTATGGAAATTGGTATCAGTGAAGCAGTCTCGACAGGGTATCTCGGTATCTTGTGAAGAAATGCAGTTCCATCCTTCCATTCCCAAACCCTCTCAATGCGCGTGTTGTATAGTGTTGGGGTTGTTTCATTGTGAATTCAGTCGTAAATCTCTACGCTCAGAGCCGGGCAACCATCTAGGCAGCGGCGGTGACAACGGGAGCGGGAGGCGCGTCCTTGGGCTTGTCCTCAGCCTCGGGCTGAGCGGGCTCCTCAATCTTGGGAGCCTCATCGGTCTTGAGCTCCTCGGCCTTGGCGTCGGTGGGCTCCTCCTGGACGGTCTCCTCCTTGTTCTCCTCGGCGCGCTTCTCAGCAGGCTTGGGGGACTTGCCGCGAATGGTGTTACGGAGCTTCGAGAAAGGAGACTCCTTCTTCTCTCCCTCAGCAGGGGCGGGAGATTTGTCACGCTTGCCGAAAGCGAAAGGCAGAGAAGACTTGCGCTTTTCCTTAAGGTCCTTCTTGGCCTCAGGGGCAGGAGAAGTGGCGGCAGCAGTCTCGGTGGTCTCGGTAGGGACGGTAGCGGGGTTGGAAACGTCAACAGCGAGAGGAGTGGTGGCCTCAACAGGGGGGATCACAGGAGCAGTGGTCTCAGCCTCAACCTCCTTGGTAGCCTCAGGCTCAGTAGGCTTGAGCTCGGGGGTCTTCTTCTCCTTCTTCGAGAAGACATTTCCGAAGAAGCTGTTACGCTTGGTGGCGGTAGGCTTCTCCTTAGGGCTCTCGGCAGGCTTGTCCTCAGTAACAGCAGGGACAGCCTCAGGGGCAGTCTCCTCAGCGGGCTTGGCGGACTCCTCAACGACAGCGGGAGCAACCTCCTCGACAGGCTTGACGGGCTCATCGATCTTAGGGGTCTCCTCAACAGCAGGGGTCTCGACAGCGACCTCATCGGCGGGCTTGGCCTCGGCCTCCTTCTTCACTTCCTCCTTCTTGGACTCCTCCTTCTTGCCGAAGCCGAAGAAAGATGTTCGCTTGCGGCTAGCAGATCGGCGCTTGGGCTCCTCGGACTTAGCATCCTTCTTGTGCTCGTCCTTGATCTCCTCCTCCTTGGCGGTCTCCTCGTTGACGGGAGCAGCCTCCTCGGTAGCAGGGATAGCAACGGCAGCCTCGGCGGGAGTCTCCTCCTTGGCGGTCTCAGCGACCTTCTCCTCCTTCTTGACAGGAGTGGGCTTGAAGCCCTCGAGAGTGGTCTTGTAGGTCTCAGACTCAGTGACGATAGTGGCAAGCTCCTTGGCCTCGGCGATCTTGAGCTTCAGCTGAGAAACCCAGTTGTCGCGCTCAGCGGCGCTGGAAGCCTTGAAAGTGTGCTTGTTACCCTTGGAGGTGAGGTGGAACTTATGAGACCCATCGATCTCGGGCTCAGTGGCATCAGCCTGCGGGAATTGGCGATTAGCTTGCTGTGACATGTCGGCAGTTGACGCTGCACGAGACCGGAGTTCTGTGGGTCCAAACTTACCAGGCTAATGACGCTAGAGGGGCTCTTCTTGTCACCAACGAAGAGAAGACCCTTGCCAGTCTCGGAAGCCCAAGCAATATTAGAGTGAGCAGTCTCAGTGGACTTCTCGCTCTTCAGGTAGTGGGAGAGAGCCTTGGGCTCGACAGCCTCGGTGCCGAAGAAAAAGAACTCCTTGCTGGGGATGAGGTTTCTAAACGCGGTGATGTTAGTGCCCTGTTCCAGATAGTTCTGATCCTGAAGCGTTTAGAGGAGCAAGGTCTCTTCGACCTAATACGTAGGAAAACTTGCGGAAAGCAAGGCTGGGAGTGGCAAATGGAGTTCTACTTACTTGGGAAAGCTCAGACCTTGAGCCTTGTGGTTCAAGTGACCCTCTTCAACGGGCTTTACCTCCTCCTCTTTCTTCTCCTCAGCCTTAGCAACCTCCTCGGTAGGCTTGGTCTCCTCGGCGGGCTTCTCCTCTGTCGCGGGAGCGGTTTCGGCGGCGGCAACGGGAGTCTCTTCGACAGGCTTTGTCTCGACGGGAGCCTCAACAGCAGGGGCAGAGATGCCAGCGGCAGGGGCAGCGATCTCAGGCTTGGTCTCCTGAGGGACCTCGACGTTCTTCTGTTCCTCGGCCATTTTGAAAGATTTTGGGGGGTATCAAATGAGATTGGGTATCACAACAAACAAAGACGTTGGTATAAAAAAGGAAAGAAAAAAGGAAGTTAATCCAGAAAAAGGCGTTGGATTTCAGATGGAGCTGAAGAGCAGGTAGGGGGGAAAGAAGGAGGGAAGAGAGGTTTGGAGAAGACGGGGAGGCTTGGGGTACTTATTTGTTGCTGTCTTGCTGTGAAAAAGGGATCAGAAGAGAGGGTATCCTATCCCGTGGATGCCCAGGTTGGAAGGGTCCGGTACATTCAGACAGGGTCACATACAGTGAACAGGCCTAAACCTAAGGACGTGGGTCCGGGTGGGGCGTGTGCAGAAGTGGGCGGGAATTAGGGGAGTGAAGAGATTAAAGACCGGCAAGGGCAGGGTTAGTTGCAACGGAGGGCAGCAACCTAAAGGGGAGAGGCCAGAGAGGGAGGAGTCATAAGTGTGAGTGAGTAAATGGGCTGGCACCTCATATCAGTACCTCAATCAACTTTTCAGTTGATCAGTGGCTAGCCGTACCGTACAGTTTAGATCCAGTGTTGGTGCCTCACGAGGAATCGCTGGACCGTATCTGCAGTGACAGTGACTGTACTGTCCGAGATCTGATTCGGGTTATTCAAGTCTCGTTGTTCTATTCATCAAGCCACACAATCTCCTACTCTCCCATTATGAACCATAATCTCTTGATGTCAACGGACCAGCACCTCATCAGTAAACGATCCGCTTACTAGTCTGTCCATTGGCTACTTTCGCGTCAAAACACCTTCAAATCACAGGGCACATCACAGCTTCTGACACTCACTGATGGTTGAGCAAGACATCCCATTTACTCCATATCTATCCGTTTGATAAGGATTTACTCCGTACAATTACAGTACATCCACCACAGCTCATGTAATCTACAACATGATACATCACTCATCTGGTTCCCCAGCAACTAATATCTCCTCAAAATTACCTGTCTCTCATTAAACCAATTCTGTGCTTCTTCTCAACAATCTCATTTTTCTCTCCTTGTTGTTGCTGGGTGATGCCCTGGTCTGTGCTGCATTAAACAAGTGGAACTAATATTGCAGATGCCCCATCGACCTGCCGGCTACCAGTGGATTGACTCTACCTAGCGAATGACGCTAGCCGCGGACAAAATTGCAGTAGCATATTCAGGGCCCACGTACGGAGTACTCGACACGTACCTTCTCAGTCTCAGATGGTACCCTCGTTCCTTACGACTTGGGTTCCATGAACTGGGCGCAGGCTCATCGCAGGCGGGCAGGTTAAATAAAGTATGTACGGAATAGTAAATAGCACTTTCTTTGCCAACTTTCAGCACATGGAGCAAAGGGAGCAAGGGAAGGCGCTCACCGTATCCTCCGTTTCAGCCGTATCGTATAATTCTACTTCTGTTGCTCATCATCTCTTTGATATTCTCGATATAAGCTTTATTTCATACCTACCAGGCTATTACTCATTTATACATACAGGACCTCTGATACGGAGTACAGAGTACTTGACTGATAATTCCGGGCGTCCTCTGAGTAATGCCAAGTACTCTGTTCTGTGTTGTATTATGATATCAGCTATCCTCGAGATAGCTACAGAATACACTGAAATCATCATCACACCTTGATTTGTTGCCGGTGTATCCAAAAATGCCTGCACAAAGTCTCAGCGCTATTATGTATCACGTGTATCCATGCACTCCATCTTGGGCAGAGAAATCATCCCTCGATTCAAACGAACCATGGAATACAGTGAGTGTTGACTGTCCATCAACCACTATAGAAAACCATGTCAAGGCTTGCTCAACCCATTTCCAACCCTGACTCAATCATGCGGGTCTTGGTCCTAGAGAAATGGAAGACAAATTTCGCTGTTCATTGTCCACCGATTTTCTCTTCTAGCTCGGTTTCTGAGCAATAGCACGAACAGGGTCTCCAGACGGTGCTCAATATCGATCTCCAAACCGCCTTTTCCCTCAATCATCTGTATCACCCATCTCCACTCTGCCGAGCAATTTGGTCTAGCACTTGGCCTCCTTGTCCATCCCAAGGGTCACAAATGGGCCAAAGCCATGTGCACATCCCTTTACTCCGAACAACTACTGGTATGGCTTTCTTTGACTCAGCGGCTCGTTGTATTGTTTCGGTGGCTGTGTACGGATGGAATTCTTAATAACAAAAAACATTCTACATACACACGCAACTCTAGGATCTTCAACCAGAATCCAATCAACATCCAATGTCCTGCCACTTCATGTCACCGGCCTTGTTAAAAGCCCCTTGACAGCAGAACAGGCTTCTTTCCGAACTATCCACTAAGTCCTTGTCCTGGATTTCTCGCTTGAGCCCAGTGCCGACGAGTGCGCCGTGCCCAGGCGGCCAAGATCAACACAATTGACATGGTCTTGAGTGGATCAATATAGCAGAACCCGAGATGATGTTGTTATGCCAGGACCAGAGCTTTTCGACAAGTGGCAGTCTCCAGCCAGTCGTCAGTGCTCCCCCCAGCGCAGAGGTCGCCTGCTGGACTGCATGGCCCTGTCATTGGCTTCTTGGCTCTGTTGTGTCTCCTGGCACCACTTTGGCACTCAGATAAACCACTGCGCTCCATAGCTGCCATGAGGCTCTACTGTCTCATGTTTACTGCAATGGATATTGTGTCGGTAGCTTGGATTTGGACTCGTCTCAGGTCAAGAATTGTGTTTTGTTCGATTTTACGACACCAACACTGTTGCTGCTTTTCTCCCAGTCCACAGCGTATCCCTGTTCTGCCGTGGGATGCACCCAACTGTCAGGTCATGTCATATCAGGTCACGCTTCAGCTACCCGCACCAGCGTCATCCTCTGGCAAACGCTTCTATCCAGTAACCTTATATATCAACCCTCCAACATGTCGTGACTACGAGAGCCGGCCATCATGGAAACTCTCCCGAGCACACCATTGCACTACACAGCAGGTTTGTCTGGGATCTGGTGATTCCTTGCTCATCGATTTCTTTAACGTTACCTACCTTACCTAAGACCAAAAGTTCAAGGAGAGACTGGTCTGACCTGGTTTCAAGCCTAAACATGGCCCTACGGCGGCTGGGCGCTAGCGAGAACGTCGTATTAAACAGTACCCGCATTGTGTCCTAACTCAAGGTACTCTGGCGAATCAATCAATACGGTCTACTGAGGCAAGGGACTGGACCCGATAAAAAGATACATTGCCATGCACGAAAGGTACCTCGCTGGACTTGTGAACCAAGTGCATACTTTCTGATTCCCAAGATAGTTCGGTACCTTACTTTGACCGCTAGACCCGCAACTCCTCGCGCCTCCACGGCCCTTATTCGCCTGTTGTTAAGCTCTTTCACTTTCGAGAATCACGATGAATGAGGAGAATGCTACCCTGGAGATTGACAACAATTGAGCAAATGCGATCAAGAACGGAGGTTGAATCCAAGAATACGGAGTACACCCACCAAAGTTCAACGTGTATGGAGTCGAGCTATACATATGATTACCAAGTATTAGTACACATTCACCTGCGCTCTTTCGTTCCACACACAGCCATTTCCATTGTCCAACACGAACATTAGAGGCTGTCTAACCATTCACTGTGGAGGCACAACAATGTCACGGTTCCGCGATGCCACACTCAGGCCTTTCATCAGCCACTCAGGATTCGATTCCATAATCGAGGGCAGACCAGGCTCCTGGTTGACCCCCAGCCGTGGCTCACACGATCGCGCTCTCTCCCTCACCATGCGTTCAGGTGACTCCCAGTTCAGCTACCGCCTTAACCAACTCCAGCACAGATTTGTGACAAGTTGGGGATAGTAGATCAGCCAGAGCCGCGATCACCAAGCCAGTTTGGGCCGTTTACCGCTCTGAAGCCTCTGATACTAGTGGATCAGCTATTTGGACTACAATACGGATGTTCATTCCTTCATTCCCTTGACTCAAGCATTCCGAGACTACTTTTACTACTGAGGTTAGGGACTCGGTTGGCAAGACACATACTATCTATCCAGGCGGATCAAAGCCGAGACAATAACAACTTTGCACAGGATTCGTGGGCAGCGGCACGAGCGGTACAACCAAATCTCTGGGTATGCCAGAAGAATGCGTTCCAATCAAATTCAACGTCTGCTAACTTGAACCGGCGGACGGTGGCTTTGTTAGACAGGAGCCATGAGAATGCCATCAAATTGAAGTTCATGTGCTTTAAGGGCCTCGAACTATGGTTCCGTTTGGGGCTCCTTCTTTTCGTCTGAGCTGGCTCCCGAGGCGTTATAATTTTTAACTGATATGATCTTCCATGATCCTTCTCACCGTGTCGACTTGGCTCTAATCTACAACCCACCTCCTTTCGGAGATTCGTACACCAATAACCTTACAAGAAGAAGAACAGGATACCTCTGGTGCACTCCCATGATCACCATACATACACGGTCCGTGACCGGTTGACAAAGCCATCTAGGTCCACATGCCCATCAGCACCCTGGCACCCATTCAACCACAGCTCTCCACATGCAGGATTTCGGGTTGTGGGACCAACCCTGCAGCCTCTTTGTGTCTGGCAAGTATTGGGACGTAAAAGGTTACGGATGATTTCTGTTGAACTCGATCGCCAACGTCCAGGACGGTTTATTTCTTCAATAGCAAGCAGTGTTGCATCGCGCCTTGAAACCCCAGAATAGAGCCCGAAGCAGAGAGCTCATTTTGATCCAGCGCCCACTGTGATGAAATTTTATCCAGGCACACCGACATTCGATATTGAGATTTTTTTGGGGTTGCATCCCTGATGAGCGAAGCTGATCCCTTCTTCACTGTACTCCGTACTCCGTAGACCTGAGTCTGTTGAAGGGACCCTGTTCTATTCATGTCGCGGCTTAAAATTTTGTGGCCTCTTTATTATACTGCGACTGGGCTTACTCGTTTCACGCTTGATCAGTGGCCATTTACGCTGGCCCCGTCATCTACAGCATGGCTAGACTCTCTCCTATTTGAGGATCATGACTTATTCACTATGATGAATGAAAGATAATAGTTTTCCATCGCTGTACCGTTATCAACAAAAGAACACTTGATTGGTCTTACTTGTACGTGATTCAGAACGACTGCTCGCACATTTTCGCATTTTGCCAAATAATAAGCTGGCAAGGCAGTTCCACAAGATGATCTTATTTGAGATTTTATGCAACTGTGCAATTTAACTGATCCTAGCGGCCCTTTTTGTTGTACGATCCACATTTTTACTCTGTTGTTGTCGTGATTCGTGATTTCGATTCTTTATGTGAGTGGGTTCTTGCAGAACCCATTTTGACGTTTTGGAGGTCGATCTGATCAACCTCAAACGGTCGTTTCCCGCTATGAACGATCATGTGCTGTTCACAAGCTTCTGTTCCATGCATTGGCCACAACGGTGCCCGTCCTGTGTACATATGTCTTGAACAGCGCCACCGTTTTCAGTCAGATGATTTGGCGTCCTTTGCGTTAATTCCTCCTCCTCATCTTGACATGATCATTCCACTCGCATATTGGCGACCCCCGAAACACCGATATCCTTCGTATATCAGTATCAATCTCAGAGAAGATGCATATATCCTATGGATGCTTTAGGTCTGAACCGCAGTTTTCTATATTAGGCTTCATCTTGTAGAAGAATAAGAATTTGGAAGCAAAATTCCTTCGAATTAGTCCCGTCGAAGACATTGCAATCTCTACCATGGTAGCTAGCTATCACCAGTTTATGTACCTCGATGCAAGGACGCCTAAGACAGATGGAACCGAAGTTCCCGTTTGCATGATCTCGTGCGCATGCGTGTCATGATCTTATACACAGCCAATCTTGTTTAACCGCCCGTTCCGCCGTGCCCTGGAATTGGTCGAGTCAACCATACATAAGTTGATGCGTGCTATTCCATGCCGGCTGTCACACTTTTGCTGTCCTGGTCGGACAAGGACGACTCATCTCGAGGACTCGAGCTTAACCTCGTCGAGAAACGAAACGAAACGTTGATGCAAGCCCCGCACCCTTGCAGATTGAGCTACGGCCATGTGCCATGCTTTCATGCCCACCACCACTTCTCTGATGGCACCCAAAGCTCCCGGAACGGCTTGTTTCTCATGTCTTTGCTTGGTTGGTGGTGTGTTGGACCCTTGTCCTGATCTTGGGCGTAGACTAAAATACTTGGTCCAGTTAGCCCGGTCATTGCTCGTCCTTGGCCCTATCAAGGCTATCATGCACCACAAAGGTCTGTGCCCGGCATGTGAGTGTGTAGGTGATAAGGCAGAGATATTGTGAATTTAGGCCTACCATGCCTGATTCGATGAGAGATTCCATGCCTGGCGGGGACGTCTGCATCTCGAGTTTTCTTTCTTGCCGGCTAGATTTTCTGATCTCGGATTTCTCCCTTTCAACATGGCACGCTACGTGATATGTCAACCCGTCTATCCATATCTTGTTTGATATGACCCTCGTAGGGTATGCTGAACGGCGGTGAGATTAAGCAAGAGTGCAATACTGCGCACAAAAAAAACAAAACGCCGCCGAGCACCACAGTTTATTGTACCTTGTTGTTAACACTGGGCGTAGAAGGTGTTGCGTATGATAGTATAGATAATTGATACAGGAACAGTGTGATTGCGTCGGGATCGGACCTGGGCCTAGGTAGCCATGATGCAAACCCTATACAAGTTTGTATCAACTTACAAAACACCCTAGCGTCTTGAGGCCAGTTCTTCGGGCTGTTGAGCTGTTGAAATACCACTGGGGATTTTGGAGTTGTTTGGAGCCTTCTTAGAGGACTCAGTATTGGTTCGGCCGTGTGTTGATGGATCTTTGATCGAACATTTTGATCTGCTTCGATGAGAGACCCCCCATGGGTGTTGCTCCGTATGTACCACAATGACGTCTGTTCTAGCATGTGTCTGTCCCCAATTTGACACGTCCTCAGTGCAATAGGTACATGCTTCGTTTAGTGTAGGTTTTGACCAAAGTGTACTATTACGCAGGCCTCTGGACACTGGTTATCTATTGAAGAATGTTTTGTTTCCTGTGTGTCTATCATTGTGTCTTCCGAGGAATCTTGGCCGAAAGCTTTATCTCGGGATATAGAAAGCTCAGTGTCTAAAGTCAAGGGCTCTTGGATGACCGGAGATAGGTGATTGATTCGAGGAAGTCTCATAAACATTTCAAGGGTATCTATCATTTTGAAATATCAAGCCTGTATTCAGGCTTGCCAGTATTGCAAGTATTGGCTTTCGTGAATGTCTGGCCAGTATAATGACTGCGACTTACCTCTTTGAGGGAGCTTAATATGCTTTTGACTGAGCTTTTTCATGCCACGCGTGACTTCGTCAGTAGTTACGTCTGGGAGATTAGGCTTCTGTCTTGAAGGCTTGTTATATCTTGTGGAATTGCAAATGAGGTTACAACTGAGGCACTGTTTTAATCTAACTAGGAGACTTATCTTTATTGAGGATATATGTACATCTATTGTCCTCTAAGAAGCTGAAGTTGATTAGGACTTTTTAGAAGTATGTTGGCTTCATGTGTCTCGTTGAGGTGCCATAGCTTGAACTACGAATCAATCAGATTTACTTCGAAATTTAAAAATCTGCTCAACTATAAGTGAAAAGACATCACAGTATGAACTGCTGTAACAGAGTTGCTTGGTAGATGGCTCGATCCATGTCTTGGGCAGGCTCGTACTTGGGAGTTCCCCAAGGGTTCAGGGGTATCTCGGATAGGTCTCCTTCTATTCACCATGGAGATTTGCCACAACTAGAAAAGTTGCAGACCAACGAGACTTTGGACTAAGCGATATAGACGCACGGGGGAATTAAAAGATGGATCGTTGTATCGTATGTGTAATCGTGGTTGGGATCGAGGTTTCATAACGGCGGCGGGCGACACGATTACTGCTCGAGTAACCTAGAGACTCTGGATAAAATTAGAAATGGGTTTATTAGAGCAGTCGTATGACAGGAGTCAATCGAGAAAAGGGAATCTCTCAACTACTTACCAACCGATGTTTGAAAACCCCATGTGCCTGTTCTTAGCTTTCTAACCCCGACTCAGGACTTACAGTGCATTTCTGAAGTCAAGTACTATCCGTGAAGGAAATAAAGACCTAAAATATGGTCTTGGGATCGTTTCCTTGTAGAGGATTCGATGATTGTATTCTACAAGGGGTTTTGCGGTTGCATGTCGACCGAGAACTCGAGTCTGGGCCAACCCCTTTTCCACATTTGATGGAAAAGACACAAGTTGACAGGATGAATAATGCTGCGGTGCATTACTAGATGATTATTTCTGCCGTTTGTTGCAGAACATATGAGCCAGTGGACAGTCCGTCGATGCAGGTCACCATGTTCACAAGATAGAGTGAACAGCACATGAACCACCACCCAGTGCATCAAGGTTCCATTGTTCGTACATTTTTGGGGCTCAAAGAAACGAAAACCTAATATCAGCTAGAGATTCATTCAGAGGGTATATGGAGCTAGAGACGGTGCTGAGAGAACCTCAATGCTTGCTACCTGCTGAGCCCCCTAAGCCATACCCTGAGATTTAGGGGATGTATTGGATCACGGACGATGGTTCTACAGCGCTAGCACTACAAAAAAACATCACACGCACATTATGACGCCAGAGAAGCCAAGAATACGACTTTTTTAGATGCATATATGATAAAATGCCTACAGTGGCCGAGTTACATCACACCCCTTGTTTCGTCTGATGTCTCGTTTAGACTCTGAGATCCGCTAAAAGTACTTCCATTGTCTACAACTCTCTATTGTACTCTATTGAGCTAAATCGTCTACAATAGCCTGACAATTGGCCAGCAGTGCGAGTGCACTTAGCCGTTTGTACTCTTCTTGCTCCCGTGCCAGGAGTTCGTTTTGTGGTGACGTGTATAAGCCACACTCCACAGCCTTTCTCTTTCTGCACCTCCACTCACGCTGCAAACAACTTTCACAACTCTCCTATTAGCTACCTTGGGTGATTAGTTGGCAGTGAATCATAGGCTTCTTGTGCACTCAGGGTGGAGTATAATCTTCTCTTCTATCATCTCTCTCTCTCTCTCTTCTCCCTCTTCCTTTCTTGCTCCTCCTTCTCACTTCCTCTTTTCATCCTCACCCTTCCCTTATCTCTTTTCCACTAGGCCAAATAAAGGCACCGCATCTTGGAATTCTCTTGGACCTCCTTTCACTCAGATTTCTTGACAACCTCGCCGTTCTTTGTACAGCAAAGCCTCAAACCATGGCTAGACACAAACCAAAGGCGAGACATTGGAACAAGAACAAACAAAAGGTTCCTGGTAACATTCCCGTCAACTCGACGATTAAGACAACCTCAGAATGGAACACAAACGCTGGATGGACTCAGGCCACTACAACCAGTAACCATCACTATGCTCACCAACCTCTCATGAAGGTGACTCCTATCTGCAAGCCTGAGAACCGAGGACGCTATGGCCCCAAGGAGTCTCGAGAGCGTCTCGAGTCACAAGGCTACCATCCGTTGGTCACTAACATGACTAAAGAAGAGGTCGAAGCCTCTTACGAGGAGAAACGCAAGAAGAGCCTTTATAAGCCTGATTTTAGTGATTATGTCGGCATGGGAAAAGAACAAGGCTTCCAAGGTCAATATACCTCCGACATGAATCTGCTTGTCAAGTCAAGCGACTCCTCCTTTGAGAGCCAGCATGAGGCCTCCGAACTCACCAAGGAAGTCTTCGACGGAACACACCCGCAAGGCCTCCTGATTGCAGAACAACTTGCTTCGCTTGGCATCAAGCATCTTGAAAAGCTTGCTCTTGCTCGCCCACAAGAATGGGACGCCCTTTCCAAGGGTATGGCCATCTGGGATTTCACTACCAACAAGTTCCATAACGAACCATCTGGTCACGTTTTTTTGTGTCTTTTCCCAAAGATTTCTCAGGGAACTTTCATCAAGTCGCCTGCCCACCAGGAATCGCGAAAACACGAAAAACGTATTCGGAAGGAGATCATCGACCTTATCAACTGGATTCACTCTAAATGTGGTCCTACAGAGCGACCTGCGTGGCATCCCGACGAAAAACTGTTACAAGCCGAGGGGCTGAGTCCGGAAGTCTTGCGCTGTCTCAACAGAGGCACAAAGCCACCGCAGGTTGTGATCAACATGGCCAGGTCCATCCCAGACGTCAGTAACCTCGAGGGTATGATGCGAGACTATGTCGACCAACCCGAGCATCTCGACTATCGCATGTCAAAGCCAGTCGCACTGAAGCATATGTTCGGCCTCCGTAAGTTCCATTGCCTTGTACACCTGTGTTTTCACTAACAAATCATAGTCACAAACATCTTCAACAGAAGGACAAATATTCGTGTTCTTCACTTTCAGAAAACCCCGCTTCTCGACCGACGAGTGTTGGCATGCGTCCTGCGTGCTTGCCCTCATGTTACCACTCTTGGCATCTATCAATGCCCCCTTATTCACTTTGGTGATATCATTTGCCTTTTGGACCTTATACATGAGGTCAACTTGAAGCGCAGCAGTCAGAGCTTGCCGTTAGTAGAAGCCTTGGACTTTTACCCTCTGTACCAAGCCGGCATGCCCTTCAAGGTGCCCGCTGCAGGAAAACTCACCAGAGCAGAGAAGCAACGTGGTATGGAGCCTGCCGCAAGGGAAACACATGGATACGGGATCACTTGGACCCATATGGACCTCGAGGTGGTTCAGCGAGGGGTTTTCGGTATTCTTCTGAAAACTGTCCTAAAGGCTCGCAAGATGGGCATCCGTCTTCTGATGGATAAAGACGCAGCCTTCATGAAGTACCTCTCGAATATTCCCCTGCTACCTGGTATTATTTTTCAATTCCTAGACGGTTTGTACCGCTATCTTGATCTCAAAGAGACTGGATCCGAAGACCATACTACCATGAGAAGAGCCAAGTACGACATGATCCTGGCCGTACGCACCGGCCTAGAGTCGCCATATCGCAACACCCTCGACCCGTCCTACGACGATACAGGAAGGGTCACTTCGCTCTTTTGCCGTTCGTGTGGGTACAAGATGTTGGACATTTTCTTCTGCCCCCAATGGGTCCGAAACCGACAAGACCCTCAAGACTGCGCTGGGTGTACGCTTCAGGGTTTGCTTGACCGTCAGAGCGATCATCAAAAGCATCATGACATTAATCTGATGGGACCCTTCTTAGAGAAGGACTGGGACCCCAAAGGCTTCAACGTTGA
>JAAOAR010000881.1:10754-56110 GCA_013395995.1 Fusarium pseudoanthophilum | reverse complement strand
TTTTTAAAGATATTATAAATTAAGTAATTAAGTTAAAAAGCAGGTAGCTGGTTTCTAGGGATAGCCAGTTTCCCTGTATCTGACATTAATCGAGCTAAGGACCTTATTGGCTTTCCTTTGACATTTATAGAACCTGGCTCATGAGGAATATTTCACTATGAGTCAGCTGTCTTTTTTTCACCTATGGAAACATAAGGTATTAGCTGAACTTCGCATTTGGCCTCGTGGGCTTTATGGTTTCCAGGATATTGTCACAGAGTCGCCTATCGCCAAACTTTCAAGGGTGCGAAAACAAGATAGATTGAGAGGCTCTTTGGGGGCAAGCTTGCTCGTAATGTGTATTAACTGTAGACGAAAGATGGAAGCCGAGCACTGGATTGCTGTCCCACGTTTCCTCAAAGGTTAACTTCGGAACTACACTATTGAGAAATAACAATTAAACATGTCCATGGCTAGATCCCTCTCATCGACTCTGCAATTTGTCTCCTCTTGTTTTCGAGTAAGTGCCTCAAGCAAAAGCGCAGCTCGCTTCGCATTCTTTGTAGCTCCGTGACTGATACGAAATGCTGGTAAATTCTCTGGACTCTGGGCCTCAGACTTAAGTACCGGTCTCGCTCTTCCCAACGCCTTGAGTTGTTCAATGGCCCAAGTGCGGTGTTCACCAGCCTTGCATTCTGCCCCGAAAACAAAGACTGGCCACATTAGAGCAGGATGCACTGTCTTCTCTTGGATTCTGTCATCCGACTCCCCATACGAGTTTTTCATGTGTTCCCACGTCTTTTCTAGTGCCCCCGTTACCGCTTCCGTATGCGGAAGATGCCACCAACAGATGCGATGGAGATAAACGAATAATATCCAGAAGCTCGCTAGGTATACGTTGGAAACCTCTCGTACCCTCATGGCGACATCAGGAGCCACTGACATTGACAGTTCAGCCGTGGACAAGGATATGACGGAAGGACACTGCGCCCACAAGTCCCATAGCTTGCTGTGAATTCGTTTCCCCTCTAGGGAAACCCTCATCTCAGCATCTGGGGTAAACCGATTGCAGTGATGTTTGTCAAGGGAGCTGATCTGGCGGCAGTACGCTTGTGTTTTCAGGTACCACTCCGAAGCAGGCTGCAGAATTGCGCGGAGTATCATCTCTTTTATGTCACAAGGGCTCCTTGCAGGGACGACGATACCACTATCGCCATGTTCAGAAACTTCGGACAACGGACTTTGTGAGAGCAGTTGGAAGTCCTCGTCTTCGCCAAGCGAGTCTCTTCTGTATTTAGACTCCTCGTAGTCGCAACTGATGATCTGGATAGGGTACTGAGATACGACTTGGAGGGCCTTGGATGATAAAAGAGTTGGACCACTTAAATGAGACGCTTTGCTATCGAGAGAGTTGAACCATGAGAGAAGTTGTCTCGAGTACCAATTCCAGTCATGAGAGCATGTAATGATGGTATCGGCGAGTTCGGTAGGGAATAGACAGCCACTGTCGTATTCAACACGATCGCGAAGAACATGAGTCCACGCTAACAGAAATATAGCAGCTAGCCAATCATCCATCTTGGAGCTGACCTTGCTGCATTCGACTTGAGAAAGGTCCTGCTGAATCGCGCAGGTTGTTGTGTTGAATGAATTCAGTACGTGATCTTGAATATCGCATCTCGTAGTGATAGAGTCACGAATACTATCCCACTCAAGAAGCTTATCAAGACCTAACAAGGCACTCATTACGACATCGTTTTGGGATGCCAAGTTCATCAGGTACTGTTGCAAGTGTCGCCACTTCTTGATGCCCCCCATTAACATGGCCGCAGGTGGTTGCATTATCTTGCCAAAGACCTTTAACGAGTGCCTATCTTCCAAGCTCTCAGGAGCTGCAAGGCTGCCGAGCTGGAATTGATGCTCTGTCTCTGTCGATATTGTACTGGCAATCGGAGGACTACCAATGACCGCCCTCCAGAGAGTCGCTGCATCATTGGAAGCTCCTAGGTCCGAAGGCTCAGATATCATTGAGACTGAAGAGCAAGCCATCACATCCTGATCACCAATTGGACGGCTAATGCTGCAGGACAGGGACTTGGAGCTACCAAAGAGCTCCCCTTCCCAGTTGTTGCAAAGAGTGATGATGTCGCTGGCCATGTTACTTTCAGGCCATGAGAATGAATCAAATTCAGCCACATCTTCGTTCCCTTCCCGTAGACAGACGATAGAATTTTGTCGGTTTGGTGAAGAAAACCCTGCAATACATGCAGTGGACGGGTTGATGAACGAAGGGCCCGATACAGTAGGGGAAGGAAGTAATGGTCGATGTTTTGGCGGTCCTGAGGCTCGTTTCGAGCGATGGGGATAGTAGCATTGGAGCTGCAACCGATAACAAGGTTGACATGACGGATATGCCTCATCGCATCTCACGTGTCGCCTCTTACAAGTAGCGCACCCCAGTCGGGATCGAGGGGCAGCTCTACCTCGAGCAGGCCGCTGATGCAATGAGTCATGGACCGACGGTGTATTTGATCTTGCCATTATGCGTCAGGAGGAATACGACCAAAATTGGAACAAAAACTATGTGCGGCAGATAAATCAGGGTTTCTGGAGGTGTCAGCTTCAAGTCTGTCATGTGTACGCACATGCGCACAACCGGCTGTTCGGATAGAGCCCTTCTATCTAATCTCGGGGTATTCTCGGTATGGGTACTAATGAACTGGCACAATGAAGCCAGCATCCCCGCAGCTCAGCTATGATAACCCATTCCTCGGGGTAAAGAAAAACAGCTAAGCAGGTTACACCAAAAATCGTTAATCTCCCACTGAAGCCTGTCTGCTGTATTTCCTCACCCCTAGCCACGCTAGCCCTCTATCACAGTCTAGACCCTGGAAAGCGCGGGGTAAGCCCCGCAACGGGTGTTAACTTGCATGACCCTTACATAAACCCACGAATCATCGTTCGAAGATTGGCTTCTCGGGGCACTCTCACTATCGGTTATCAGTTGGCAGCCTGTTTTGAGTTTGAGCTAGCTATCTGAGGGACATTTATGAAGATCCAGTTGTCTCTTATCTCGAGTGTGTCATGTGAGCCCGAGGAGGTGGCCTGACTGTGATGTCATGGTTGATTCATATACCTTGATTACAATTGGCTATCATTCCGACTGTCCCCGTAGTTACATAGAGCGATGTATGGCTATTTGGGCCAGTGGCTATTCGCAGTATATTAACTGACTGACTCTATAAAATAGATATATTATAAACTGAGAATATCATACACATTTGACATACTCGCAAAGGTGTCTGAGCTAACAAGAGATATATGTAATACTGTAATCATTTCTGATAATTATTTTAAGTATATAAAAAATATTAAACCCGAATCTTAAATTGAAGATACACATTGGCAAGACCATATAAACTGACTTTACAGCTGATTTTAAAAATGTTTTTCGATTTTAAGCTATTGTCTTAATCTCAGCCTGCGCCTTGTAGCTTATGCCTTGGCCTCTTCCTTCTGCTTATCCTCTTTATCGTTCATCAGTAGGCCAGGTACATCCTTGAAAACAGCAAAGCTAGAAGGCGTTTCTTCAAGCATAGGGAAATGGAATCCACACTGAGGGCATGTTTCCTTCAACACAGCCTGTTCCTCAGCCAAGTTGTACTTCTTGTCTTCTGCCTTATTGCACACAGGGCAGACTCGGATAAGACGAGTGCCGACAAGTTCAAAATTCGTAATGATATCCTCCATAATTGCACCGTTTGCGGCCCATGACTTGCAATACTTGTGATAGGTATTTTTGTGCCAATCATAGAGAGCGCCTCGGCTGGTCCAGAAGCTACACTCGTTGTACCAGCTTCGATCATCAGGATGCTCCCACCATGTCAGATGCAAGAAACCAGGAAGGGTCATGAGGTGCCGGCGGGTATCAGCGAATAACACCTTGAATTGATTAGTTTATGCAAATCATAACGTATTGAAGATGTACCTTGAATTTTTCATAGGCATCTGGGCTCGAGAAGCGAACGCGTTGCATGCTCAGGTAGATAGGCATTTTGTCGTTCTTGTTGCTTGACTTGGATAGAAATGGAATGAAGAAGAAAGTGATTAAATCTGTAATTGTGTGTTGAGATTAAGTCTAGAAAAGGCCTGCTATAAATATTACCTCGATCCATCTCGTCGAGACTGGTCTTAAGATCATCTTAAGCGACTCCGTAAGCGGAATGGTCTGAACTTATCGGCTGCGTATCAAGCTGGTTAGTCCGGGTATTTGTTTTCCACTCACTTTCATTGGCTGTATTTCCGACAGCATGCATGTAGCAGGATAATTTCCTGTTCGGTAAAAATACACAATCAGGATCTACATTTCCGGGCTAGATCTACCAGAAACAAACAAAAGACGTCCTATCGCACAAGTTCTGGCCATCGGAGAATGGACAAATAGTATCAAAGCTCTGCTCCCCGGACCGGCTCCCGGAGGGGGAGTCCCATCCAACCCCATGTTGTCCTCAACCTTAATTCAAGAGTTTGGGGAGAGGATATGAACGGCCGGAAATCTGACCAATAGTGCGACAGATACAGCCAAATAATCATTGACCACACACTCAATAGTGACAGACTTACGCTTTGATGTTCTAAATGGGATACTGGCCAGAGCCAACAGGGTATGACATGTATTGGAAGCGCAGTTACAGCGACGACGAAGTACAAATAGGCTCGAGGAGATCTCTCGTTCAAACTCAATACCTTCTTAACTATCAATCAATAAATAATCAGACACCATTTCTACCAATCTATCATACTATTACCATGTCTCAACCAACCACTCACGTTGTCCACGGCGGCAAACAAGCCTCCCCTGAGAGCACTTGGACAAACTTTGAATGGGAAGAGCCCAAGCTGGGCAAGCAGGTCCACGGCGAGGTGACCATTGCTCGAACCTTTGGCACTTCTGGCAATCTCACCTCCGGATTCTGGAGAACCAGCGCCACGTCCCCAGGTGCCAACAGCGACGGGTCGCACAACCTCACCTATTCCTCCCCCTTGGGCGATGAGACCGCATGCGTTATTGACGGGTCCGCCACCTTGACAGTCGTCTCGACTGGTGTTAAACACAAGGTTGGTCCTGGATCAATCATCAGCTCTCCCAAAGGACTTGAGGTTTACTGGGAGATCGATGCTCCTTCCTTCAAGAAGTACTGGTGTATCTGGAATGGCACCAAGGCTGCTGCCAACCCACCAACTGATCTTCTCATCAACCACGTCAGTGACAGCCCCGACTGGGTTGACTACAATTTCACTGAGCCTAAGGAAGGAGATCTCGTGGCTGGCGAGTTGTACTTCATTCGTAATGGAGGATCAACTGGAACCATGTTGAGTGGAGTCTGGAGATCTGGAAAGGGGATTGCGGCTTCTGACCTGACTGAAGATGGTACTATGACTACACCTTATACCGGGGTACTTGGTGACGAAACTATTCTTCTGCTTGAGGGTGAAGTCGAGGTCACAGAAACACTTAGTGGAAAGAAGCATAACTTCAGGGCAGGAGATGCAATTGGCTTGGCTTCTGGCATGCATATCACCTGGGTCTCAAAGGGCCCTTTCTCAAAGAAGCTGTGGGTTATCACTCGAGATGTTGTGGAGTAATCATTGGACGAGAGAATAATGCAGTCAGATTGTGTAGCTTGGGAGGAGAATTAGTAGTCTTATGAATACAAGATCAAACAACCATTCTCAACTTAAGCTTATCCTCTTTAACAATCTCATCCTTCTTGGCAAGAAGCTCCTCCATATCCCATGGGCAACTCACATATCTTCCACCAAGCCAATCCCTGCGCTCAGAAGCGAGCCAAGCAATCGTATCACCAGCTATATCTGGCCGATGAGGAAGTGCATTTCTAACTGCTTCAGGCGCTCCTTCGGTGATCTTAGTTTTGATCGCTCCGGGGTTCACACAGAGAGCTAAAAGTCCCTGCTCGCTATACTCGACTTGCAGGGACTCGGTCCATCGAAGCACTGCGAGCTTGGAGCTTCGATAACTTCCGCTACCGGGGCGGACACTCAGAGCTCCTGATGACGATACGTTGATCATGGTACAAGAGCTGCCAAATTTGGAATAACTCGATAGCTGCATGGGGAGGAATGCGCGTGCCATGTTGAAGAGACCTCGGATATTGACTTCCCATGTTCGCCAGTAGATGTCAGGGTCAGACTCAAGAAAAGGCTTGTATGGTTCCATATGCGCGGCATTGTTGACAAGAACGTCCAGTCGCCCCTTGAACTCTTGAGCCATAGAGTCATACATTGCTTTGACACTTTCTTGGCTCGAGATGTCAACTTTGTAACCCAAAACCAGAGGCTCTTCGCGATTGGCAAGTTTCGCAGCTGATTTCAACTCGCTGATGATGTCATCAGATATACCGTGTAGATCGCAACATGCTATTCGAGATGCTCCTGCGCGCGCGAAAGCTGTAGCAATAGCATATCCCACTCCGTCTGTATGTGCTGCACCAGTGATGAGGATATGCTGACCGGTTAAGTCCAATTGTAAAGGTGAAATGTAGTTGTAAGAGTTGGCGTGGTGGGTGAGTATGAAGTCAGCGCCGACGGGGAGGTTCCTTACAGTTGACATAATCGGATACCACTTGTAGGTAAAGATCTAAGCATTGACGAGGGTGGGGATATATAGCTGGGAAGTTGCGGTGTTTTTGTAAAGGTGAAAGAGTGGAGGACAAATGACGTAGGGTGATTTGTCTCTCGGTCTTAAATAACCCGATATCCAATGCCGAAAAGGATTACCTGTATTCAAGCTAGAAGAAGAAGATTTACAGTTAATTAACTAGAGTTAAGTCAACATATTAACTTCCAAAATTAACCCTGATATTTCTATCTATTTATAAACTTTTTTCCTTACAAAACAGGCTTGGGGGCATTTTTCTTAGCCCTACCACCAAAGCCCCAGGCTATCTGGTGAGCAATCTGGATGGAGGTACTCAAATCATCAGCCCACGACCAAACGAGTCCGGTGTTCTTCTGGAACAGACGACCTGCAGCGACTAAATCTAATGGGGTGTCGTCTTTGCCGCCCTGGATGATCTCCTCGGCAAGAGTGCCTGTCTTGATGCTACCGACAGTACTGACAAAGAGCTTGTCCCCAACAGACCTCTTTACCGCTTTAGCAAATGGAGCCTGGTAACCGGGGCCAGCAGCAACCTTTTGCATCTTGTGGATACCACCGCTGTAAACATCAAGAACATCAACCCCTCGCTCTGCCAAAAGGTGCGCAAGCTTGATGCTCTGCTCGAGATTCCAGTTCTCTCCCTCGTACTCAGGGTTATTGTCCAGCCAGTCAGTAGCACTGATACGGGCGAACAAGGGCATATGCTCGGGCATGACGGTTCTGGCTCCCTCGACTATCTCGAGAGCAAGTCTGACTCTGTTCTCAAAGCTCCCGCCGTACTTGTCGGTCCGCTTGTTGGTAGCAGGGGACAGGAAGCTTGAAACGAGATAGCCGTGAGCAAAATGGAAGTCGATAACGTCAAAGCCTGCCTCAACCGCTCGACGCACTCCGGAAACGAAGTCCTCCTTGAGCTGCTCAATCTCTTCAATAGTGATAGCACGGGGTGTAGGATACCCTGGAGCAAAAGGCTCATCACTAGGGCCCACAACGTCATCGGGCCATCCGCCGGCGGCCTTTTCAGCGGCAAGTCCAGCGTCTAACCAAGGAGCAACACAGGACGCCTTTCGACCGGCATGGCCAATCTGGATACCGATGAGAGAGTTGTTGGCATGTGCAAATTCAACGTGCTTTCGCAGTCCTTCCACGTGTGAGTCCAGCCAGATACCCGAGTCCTCAGGTGTAATACGGCCTCGTGCCTGAACAGCCGTGGCTTCAAGCATGATGAGACCAGGGCCACGCTGGGCCAGTCCGCCATAATGAGCAAAGTGCCAGGGCTGCTGAAAGCCGTCGCGGGCACTGTATTGGCACATGGGACTGACCCAAATGCGATTGGGCATCGTGATGCCACGGATCTTGATGGGCGTAAAGATCTTTGGTAGAGAACCGTTGGGGCCGCTCAAGCCGAGGCCGGGAGCGGGGAGCTGCTCGGGGTTGAAGTATTGAACTCCCTTGGCCGGGACATTTTGAACGATCTCCTTGTTTGCATCTTTGACTTCAGAGCCGTTCTGTGAGGTCAGGATAGGAATGGCCTGAGAAGGTTGCTGCTGCTGGATAGTCATATTGGCGCTTGAGGATTGGTGATGAGAGACCCCTGATTGTGAATGTATAACTGATTGTTTTCTTAGATTCTGGAATAATTCGATGGAGCTAATCCTGTCTTAAGTACATGGCTTGATGCACTAGCCCACCTTCTGAGTTTTTATAGCAACGTTATGCATATGACCTGACAAATTCGATTTATTACGTCTTTCTTACTGATGCTTAGTTTATCACCTGCTATAGATACTTATACGTAACGACTTATGGGACCCGGTTTGGAATCAGTCTTTAAAGAATGGAACAAGCAAGTGGGACTCTAGATTATCGCCCTTAACTTGGATACATATCCACTTTTATTCAACACTTTTTCAGCACTAAATCATTTTCGGGGAGAATACGGAACTATCCGAGCTAACTCCCCGAAGCGACTGAACTCTTTAGAGCTAATGCTTAATCTTAGCAAAAAGATTCTTCGCAAATTCAAGAATAATTACATAAAATTTGTCATATATCATGTCCCACTGCTAATCACTTTGGTTTAGAAACAAGGCTGTTCAGAAGGCTGATTACGTGAACTTTACAAGAGTCTGCCATACTCATGAGAAGCCACCAGGTCATTTACTTCAGCATCTTCGACCCTTCCCACCAATCTGACCAGACAACGGCTATAAAAGACAGTATCATATTCTATACTTTCTAGTTACAATCCTTTCATCTGCAGCCAAGTTTCACAATGTCTGCAAATCTCAAGCACCAAGCTGCCACCGAAGCAACCCCTTTCGCCTTTGTATGGCGTCAACTCTTCCAATCCATTCCCTCTATCCCAAACACCGTGGATCTATCTGGCCAAGTCGCTCTAATTACCGGATCCAACGCTGGCCTTGGCTTTGAAAGCGCCCGCCAATTACTTGCACTTAATCTGTCACATTTAATTCTTGCCGTTCGATCTAAACAGCGAGGAGATGCAGCAGCCAAGAAACTCCAGGCAGAGTTTCCCTCAGCACAGATTCAAGTATGGCTCGTTGATATGTCATCCTATGACTCGATTATGGCTTTTTCAAATCAATGCGAGACATTACCACGATTAGACATCGCCATACTCAATGCAGGTCTAAGCCAACCGACCTACACAAGGGCAGAAGAAACCGGCCACGAGATCACCTTCCAGGTCAACTATCTCTCGACAGCTCTCCTCGCTCTCATTCTCATTCCTATCCTCAGAGAGAAGCGTGGAACCACATCACCAGCACGACTGAGTCTTGTTGGATCCGACACATCCTATTATGCAAACTGGAAGGGCAGAGATTCCGAACCTATTATAGAAGCAATGGATAATCCAACCTCTTTTGACTCATGGGAGGCCTACAAGACCACCAAGCTTTTGCTACTTATGTTCGCACGCGAACTCAGTAAGCGCATACCCTCAAATGAAGTTATTATCAACGTATCGAATCCCGGCGCATGCAGAGGAACACAGTTTGGACATGCAGATCGCTCAATGCTGGAAGAAGCGGTTCTATATGTTGCATCATTGGTTCTTGGACGGACTGCTACAATTGGTGCCCGGCAGTATGTGGATGCTGTGACGATTCAAGGCGCCGAGAGTCATGGTAGCTTTATCAGCGAGGGCAAAATCAAGCCGCGAGTTTCCCCAAGTGGTCATATACATACCAAGAGTTATGCTGACCATACCTTTCTAGATTCCCACCGATCATGTATGAGCAATGTGGAACAGCACTTCAAAATGCGTTGTGGGATGAGACGATGAGAGAGTTGGCTTTTGCAGACTTGAGAGTGTTCTAGCCTAAACTTGCAAATTATATAGTGCTATCTTCCCGATAGACGATCGGAGTCATCAATGTTTCCTTGGGCCGTTGGATTCGCCGCAATAGTTCCAAGCCAGTATTCATCTTGATCAGGATGATCCGTCCACTCATGATCTTCATCCTCCACATACAGTCTTACAATCCTTCCGTCGGGGTCCTCACAAGCCATGACCCAACCCTTTATCCCCGTCAATATCTTACTCCTTCTCACTCCATGCGCATCCAGCCACGCTCCCCACTCCTCTAGGTCTGCGCGGATACCCACGCCCCATGTGATAGGATCCCAGCCCTTCTGCGCTTCAGCTTGCTCGGGGACATAACGTAGCTCGATGATTAGGTTGGTGGGCTCGTGAGTGAGCATGATTGCAAAGAGCTTGTGGTCTGGGGTGTAGTGGTTGTATTTCATGATGCGAGTCATGGGGAAAATAGTTTCATAGAACTTTCCAGTTACAAGGATGTCATTGCAGGGCAGTTTGAGATGATTGATTCCATTAAACGACTGCGGTTTCTTGGGATCTGGTTGCGACATTGTGAAAGGTGATAGTGAAACGAAAAGGGAATTTCTTTTTGAACTCGACTGCATCTCGTTCACTCGTTGCTCTTATATACTCTTCAACCGAGACTTCCGACTTGTATATAGATCTGCATGAGAAAAATAACGGCCACTCGCGACGATCAATAATAGCGAGCCCGAGATACTAACGCTCGGTGTTAGCGCGCTGACGATGACATCAGAAGACGTCTTGCTAACGCTAAGTTCCGCGTGCTGTTTCAATGTTCCAGCTACGTGCCCCATTCCAGATAATACATATATCGCGCGATGTGAACACGGTACCAGGGCCTTCACTGTAACATAAATTGATGTTACTGATCTATAAATATGCCTATAAAGACTTTGACAGTAAAAATGCTGTTCATGTTTCGTTGAGACGTTAAAAGCTTCGAGTAATCATCGGTAGCTTTATAAAGACAGTATAAACTGAGACCAGCAGTCAAGGAGAGTTATTTCATATACAATCTTTCAGTAAATCTCAACTTCGAGGGGCTCCATATCACCTATCTGAGCTTTGATGAGATCTCCCTTCACGAGCCATCTGTTTCCATGAGACCTAGCAGATCCAGAAGGTGTTCCCGTCATGATCATATCTCCAGGGTCCAGAGGCAGTATCTGGCTCATCTCAGCAATACACTCTGCAGGACTCCGGATCATCTCACTAGTAGTCCCATCCATCATCAAGTCACCGTTAAGCCACAGTCTAACAGGCACATTGTCCAGATTCCCAATGCACTCTTTGGGCCAAAAGATGGGCCCGCAAGGTTTCATTCCTGGCTGTGTTTTGCCGCGTATAATGTCCACCAAGCCTTGAGGACCAGTCTGGAAGAGATCACGGCAGCTGAGATCAAGGCCAATAGTATAGCCAGCTATAGCTTCTGCAGCCTCCTCTTGAGTCGCGTGTCCAATACCTTTCCCCATAACCACTGTCAACTCGCACTCCCAGTCAAACTGCTTAGTTGTTGGTGGTAGAGGAACTGTTCTCCCCGGTCTCACGATGGAGCTTGTAGGAGGACAACTGAAGAACGGCATAGGATCCCACTTCTCCGTAGAAAGGCCCATCTCTTTTAGATGACTTGAATAGTTGGCGCCGACTGCAAGAAGCTTTTTAGGGTATCGAATTGGGGTATCAAAGTTTGCTTCCTTGAGTGGAATTCTGTGCCTCGTGAGTTGTCCGTCCGGCTGAGCAACACGCAATGCCAAGCGTTGCAGCGAAGAGTACGCTGAAGCCCAATTCTGGAGAAGGCCAAAGATGGTCTGACTCTGGAATGATGTATCGAGTGTTGCTAGCGGATATACCCATTGGTCGATGGCCATTGCGGCTTCGAGATCGCCATGGGCGTTGCGAATGGTGGCGAGGCCAAATGATGCCGTGTCTGATGACATTTTCGACAAGTATTGTAAACTGCTGGCCCTATTGGTGAGTAGATAATAATGTATCTCCTTGACATAATTTTCACTTTTAAGAGCAGATAATGGCATGTTCTTGATGCGCGTTCTAAATACTTTTGCCAAGTGAGATCAACAAGACAGCCCATCAAGGGAGCCACAAACACCGATATGTCCGTGGCTCATTTACCTCACGTCACGATAAAACATCATGTCTGGCCAAAGAGAGTCGACATTGGTTTCCCCAGCCTAGTGTCAAACTAGAAGCGGAAACGTCGGGACCGCTCTCGGCGGCATGAGAGAATCATGTGCCGTCAAGTGTCATCCTACGATGTTGGTTGGAGACTAACGCACGAGGGTGCTTGTCGATCACTTTTACGCATGCATGACCTCTTTAGGTCTAGTTCTTACACCGGATGCGAGGCCTTTCTAGGCTTACTTGGGGGCACGGTCGTCGGTGACACACTAGCCTCCACCGTACTAGATTCCGACCCGCGTTGAGGATGATCAAAACGCATCAAGTCTTCCAGTAGGGGCTGTAAATATGGATATAAAATAGCCACAGGAGTCAAATTAATACTAACACTTTACATCTCGTTCTGTCATCAAGCAAAAAAATCATCAGAATGACTAGTTCCGTTGACTTCGATAACCCAGGCAAGACTGTCCTGAAGCCCGTCAAACTGGCACACGTTGTACTCCGTACCAACAATTTCCTGCGTCTCTCATCCTACTATCAGACATTTCTCCAAGCGCGAATCAATTTCGAAAATGAATTCATGCATCTTCTTACCTACGATGACGAACATCACCGCATTGGCATAGTCAACATGGACATCGCTGAAAAAGACCCAAAGACATGCGGTCTTGAGCACATTGCGTTCTCCTACTCATCCCTCACCGACCTCGCCATATCCTATCTTCAGCGCAAGTAAAATGGTATTGTGCCATTTTGGTGCATAAACCATGGTCCGACTACCAGTTTGTATTATCATGATCCTGATGGGAATACTCTTGAGCTGCAGGTTGAGAACTTTGACACATTAGAAGAGGCGACAGAGTATATGAAATCGGAGGCTTATTTGACGAATCCGCTTGGCGTTGACTTTGATATGATGGATCTGATTGAGAGGATCAGAAGCGGCGAGAGTGAGACGAGCCTGAAAGCCAGGCCGGCGAGTGGGCCACGGAGCTTAGATACCGTCCCAGCTTAGGAGAACAGTTCAGTTGAATTACTGATGTGCCATACCAATTTCCTGTCGAATCCAATTCTCTAGTCGGTACGTGAAGGTTTTGTGTTCTGCCGATACTCGCTTCTCCTGCTGAAGAGCCCAGCATATCCCACGAGCATAGCAGAGAGTAATCCGTTCCTGAGTTAGACGGATTGAGCCGCAATCATCAAAGTGAATCGAGGCCAACAGAGCAATGCTCGATTCAACAAGGATATCTGCTACACGTGATATGGCCGCTGTTTGTATTTCAATCTCCTGATCAAATTCGGGTTGGTCCAAAAACATGTTTTTCATCGCCAAGAGAGCGTCGATCCATGCCGACCTCAAGGCTAATTGTCCATGGTAGAAGAACGACATCTGATGTGCAATGAACGACTCCTTGTAAACATAGACGTGATCTGTAAGTGGGAGAGAGCGTGCTAGAAACACCTGCAGCACGTTCCTATGTTCAGCAATTTGGATACGCTTCGGCACCCATGATTCAGGGAGGCAGGCCTTCCATTGCTCATACTCTTCCAACTGCACCTGGATCTTGATGATCAAAAGTGATAAGTCTTCCCAATGAAAGGAACTAAGATCTCTAGTCACGGCCAGGGTTTGCTGAGCTCCAAGTTGCATCTTGCTGAGACTATATCTCGGCACGGAGAGATCCAGCATGTCGACACACTCCAGCTGTACTGGTAGAGGTTCGAGTCCGAGGCCAAGTTGTCTCACTTGCAAACGGTGGTTAGCCATTCGATAGAGGGCAAGGCCAACGTCGGATTGAATCTGCTCAACTCCTCTAACTGCAAGCAAATACTCGATCGCATTGTTGTGAAGTCTGAGGGGCTCTTCTCTGACCATGAAAACAACCTAGAGTCGTTAGTTATATTTACAATGCCCTCTTCTATTCCATTCTTTGTGTATTTACCTCAAACATATCAATGGTCATAATCGCCATCAATGTAGCATCATCACCGACAAGGCTATGGTGCATAATCGCCTTTCTAACAGACTCCAATGCAGCCCCGTATCGGGAGAATGCCATCAGCTTCAGGTTTCCATCACAGCTCATGAGATTCCCAGCATTCGCCAACGCAAAAGCCTCAACCGCAAGGTTCAAGGCAGAGATTGGAGCAGCCTTGGCTTTCATATGGGGTAGCAAGTCTAGGTACCCAGGGTTCATTAGCTCGGCACTAGGTCTCGAGACCCAGTCCGCATAGAATATATCCAGTATCCTGTCCTCGAGCCTGTATAGAACAGGGCTCGGAATCCTTAACCAAGCTTTTTGGTTAGCTAGATTCCATGGCCAAGCAAGGGAAGGAAGAAGCCTCACAACTTTGTCGGGCATCAATGGTCAATGCGCGTAAATCGGGCTGGGTATCGTAGAGAAGAAGCGGGTTCGTTGCATGTTTTGAACGACGACGAGCTCGCTCAGAATTGACTTTGGCCGTTGCATTTTGATCCCGAAACATGTAGTCAGCATCCGACGCATATCCACCGCAAACGACTTTGCGCCTCGAGCAAAGGCTACATGTCGGTCTTTTGAGGTCGCACTATAATGATCATCAGCTGGGATGGTTTACTGTAGGGCCAGTGGATCTCACCTTAGTCTTGGCGGCTCTGCAAGGTCGACAAGCTCGGGAAGTAACCATGATGCAGCTTCACATGCGGAGAAAGCGAAGCCAATATTTCCAGTCAAGTCTGCACCAGTTATCGAGGCTAGAAAGAGTATTGGGATGACCTTCTGTTGTTGGATAGATTACAAGGTCTCTGGTGAAGAAGCCATCGGCATTTCCGGACTAAGAAATGCGAAAACTCAAGACTCCCCGCTCCGAATGCCAGCTTCAGTTATGCCCCTGCCTGTACCTTAATGTCATAACCGCGCGCGTAAGCATTAAGGTTTCCGACTACTGTACACCAGGAATCCAAGTTAACAGGCAGTGGGAATATTTTTGAAATATGGTTACACAAAGAACACGTGAGTATTGAGATATAGTGCTTCAAGATAAACTGTCATGATACTTATTCTTGAATACAATGCCCTCATTAAAAGCATAATATATTGCGCCATACAATGAATGACATTTAGAAGCCACAATCACTAAAAGCAAATACATCTACTCGAGAGTATAAATTATACTCACCCTCACTATGGCTCAACACTACCGGTGGCAGTGTCTTGGGCAGCTCGTCGCATTCTGTTGGGTCTGAAGCTTCTTTGAACCCCTCATCGTATCACAGTATACAGCCGTTAGCACCACCATCGGACAGCGAAACCGAGGTGGCGCACTCGCGGTCTATGATTCATTCATGATACACAGGTCACCTGCCACAAATCCGGCTATGGAACCCGATCACGCCCGGTTGCTATGGGATTGAGTTTCGATGATGATAAGAAGACCTCGGATGACTACGAGTTAAATTCTATCCATCCTTGAATCATGAACATGTGTAGGCACTACCGATCACTTTATGAACAGTTTCGTGGACCTGCTGTAGCCCTACCGAACAAGCCACGAGCAATTCAAGGTCCGTCTCAGGATGAAGCAGAAGGAGGAGCTGGTCAAGCCTGGCTCTCTTTGTGCTTTGCCCGCAATTTCTCGCCGTATCGACCCCACGAAGCCGCGCACCTCTACCTTGAAACCAGATGGCTCCAACAACAACAACGACCGAGTAGACATTGGACCGACTCCGTTGGCGTTCAGTGAATGGGAGCAGCTAGGTCTACAGCCGCCCCATCTGCCGACCATGCGCGCCTATCGCTTGCAACGCATTTGCGACCAACTGATCGCCCGCAATCTTGGTGGCATCCTCCTGTTCGATCCACTCAACATTCGTTATGCCACCGACACGACAAATATGCAGCTGTGGACGGCACATAATCCTGCCCGCGCCTGTTTCGTGGCGGCAAGTGGCTACATGGTGCTATGGGATTTCCATGGCTGCGACCATCTTTCGGCGCATCTACCTTTGATCAACGAAGTACGCTCTGGTGCCTCATTCTTCTACTTCGAGACCGGCCCCCGTACCGATGAACATGCCCTGCATTTCGGCGCACAAGTTGATGAATTGCTCCGAAAGCACGCTGGAGACAATCGCCGATTAGCCCTGGACCGCATTGAAGTTACCGGACTCCATACCCTCGAAGCCCAGGGTATAGAAATATGTGACGGGCAGGCCGTCACTGAGCACGCTCGGATGATCAAAGGCCCTGACGAGATCCGAGCTATACGCTGTGCCGTTGCCTCTTGTGAAGCTGCGCTCGGCGAAATGCGCCAGGCCATGCGCGCTGGCGCCACCGAAAATGACGTCTGGGCTGCTCTACACGCCGGCAATATCCGACGTGGTGGTGAATGGATTGAAACTCGCCTTCTTAGTTCCGGACCACGCACCAACCCTTGGTATCAGGAATGTGGCCCACGAGTGCTTCGCGATGGAGACTTGGTGGCTCTCGACACTGACCTTGTAGGTGTATACGGTATGTGCGTGGATGTATCGCGTACCTGGATCTGCGGCGATCTCGAGCCCACGGCAGAACAGAAACGGCTGTACCGAATCGCTCACGAACATATCACCGCCAATGCCAAGATGATCAAGCCCGGGGTGAAGTTCGCAGAACTAACAAAGAATGGCCATCGTCTACCTGAAAGCTGCCGCGCTCAGCGCTATAGCGTCATGTTCCACGGCGTGGGGCTATGCGATGAGTACCCGTGCATTCGTTACCCCGAAGACTTTGACTCGTATGGTTATGAAGGAGAACTTCAAGAGGGCATGGTGCTGTGCGTGGAGGCTTATGTTGGTGAAGTCGGCGGCAAGGACGGGATCAAGCTGGAGAACCAGTTGCTCGTGACCGATACGGGCTATGAACTACTGACTCATTACCCATTTGAGGAGACTTTCCTGCGCGACTGATTCTGAGTGGTTGTGGATTTTCCTGCCCTACCTCTTGCCTTCAGGTGCCTATATTGAGCTGTGAAAAGCTATTTCTAGTTTTGGTTAGGGTAAATGATAATCAAGTAATAAGTAAACAATTTAAATAGAGATAAAATTTCATTAGACTGCCATAATCTCTTTCAGATAGGACGGAACTTGAGTTCAACCCATCGTAGGGGAACATAGAGAAGGGCTGCAAGAACCAGCTCAACCTCAAACCCAATATCGCCAGTTGTCTTAGCAATAGGACCTGTGTACCATTCTTGCGACATGCAAGGAACTGTCAAGCCAAATGCAATACCCATAGCTCCGATCGCTGCAAGCCCTGTCGGCAACTTACTAGGCTGGTCCCAGTGATCTGGATTGTACCTCGAGAAATCAGCTCCTCGGAAGACAAAATGCTCGGTACCAATAACGGCCACATAGCCTGCAGCCCAGTAGGAAATGAGATACATCAGGTTCTCTAGACTGTCGAAAAATGACTTGGCGGCTTGTATAGATACCGGGATGCCCACAACGGTGTAGACAATAGTAAAAAAGCTGCGTGGTATCTTCAACATGAAGGGGGCCAGTAGCTGGAAGTTGAGCGAGATGCAGTATATAGATGCTGCAAGATTTCCAATGACTGACAGAGACAGCAAGACGGCGACGAATCGGCCAAAGCCTCCAGCGGGGAGAAGCATCGCCTGCATGACACCCCCCACGGTGAATCGATCGTAGCCGTCTTTCCAGGACAAAACGTTGGGTGTCGCTCCACCAATGGCAGCTCCTAAAATCATAAGAGATACGACAGGGAAGAATATTCCGGCATAGGTGTAAGCAAAAATACGCCACGTAGAGACTTTAGGATGGCAGTAAACGGAAAAATCAGCAGCCAACGCCTGTCATAAACATTCAGTCATGATCATTATCAGAAGGGCGTGAGGGAATTTTTTTGAGATGGGCTTACCGAAAACGGAATGATGAAACCTGCAATAACACCGCCGTAGCTAACAATTGTAGATGCCGATGCAGCTGGCTGTGCAACCTGGTTGCTCAAGTGCTTTCCGCCTACACCAGTAGCGATAATAATAGCTATGAGATTGAAGATCCACGAATAACGCTCATACTGATGGAGGAACTTGTATCCAATGAAGGATACCACCATCGCAATAATGGAGATGATGACGATTCCTACAGTGCTGTTGATGGAACCGCTTGAAACAGCAGCAAGAGTCGAGCCGCCTGTGACAGCACAGATTATGCCAAAGCCGGCATTTGTACACAAATTGAGGATAACCATGATGACTATGAAATAATATCTAGAGCAGCAGCTGTAAGAAGATGTACCATGAAGGGTAGGTGTAAGTCTTTGAGGTCTTTACTTACCCAAAGGTGAAGCGCGAAATAAGCATCTGTCGCAGACCGGTCCGAGCGCCGAATGTGCTACAGTATGCTGGGAAAGCGCAACATAGCAAACTGAAGAACAAGATGAGAAGTGAGCAGTCTTTTAGCGAGAGACCGAAGCCCAGAGTGCCAAGCATGCCTGTCACGATACTGTAATAAACACTGTGGTTAGTCTTGTACATTATCATCTGCATTTCTCAGTCTTACGGCAGGATGTTGACGTTCATGGTGAACCACATGAAGAATATGTTGATGAATCGAGTATCAGTTCGCTCTTCAATTGGCACCGGTTGCATTCCTCGCGTTTCCAACCCCCATCTTCGTAGTCGCTCGAGCCATATGGTTGAAGGACTTAGGACCTGGGACTCTGCCTCGGATACATCTACGGGCGGATCAGCCGCGAGACTGTCTGACTTTTCTGACTTGTCCATCTTTGTGACTGTTACTCGCAAATGTTACAAATGACGAGTTGAACATTAACAAAGGTACAGGCGTATGAGGTTGAGTAGGGTATCAAGGACAATCACGAGACACCAGCTGGATCCTTGGATTTCAGCGGGAGAATGTGGCAGGATATACCTATTAGATGGACCTTTGATACCAAGCTGAGAAATGCATGTCGGCAATTTGCGACGGCAAGATAGCTACGTTATCGGAGTGGGCCGGTCACCGATTTGATAAGGTCCACGGAGTAGCCTAGAAGTCTGAACATCTGCCGTCGTAGCCGTTAGCGCAAGGTTAATCCACAACAGTCTTTACATCAACGAGTAGAAAAGCCGCGATAACAAGAGATAATGGTATATTTGCCGAATATCCATTTGAACATGTAACGTACGTAACACTCATAATCTCATAAACTTGATAGGTTGAGCTTATCATATATCTGCCAGATATTCCAAGTCCAACCGGGAACGCCGTGTTAGCTGGACACAGGTTGGGCTACATGCCCGAACAACTACTAAGAGATCTGCGATGGACCTATGCATGGAGTTTTAACCCAACTTGGTAACAGTACATTATTTAGACGATCCCTTTCCATAATTCATTGCAGAGGAAAGTGTTGGCTTCTTGAGGCTCACAATCGGAGCAAGCGTTGCAATCGTAACATGAGGCCACTTAAGTCCATTGAAATCAAGCATCACCATTTGAGAGTACTGAATCTGGTCATATGCGACGGTGACAGTTCTCTTGGATGATGGAACCTCAACCTCTTCGTCGATGAAGAACTCCGGAACAGCATTTCTAGGACCTTGAGAAGCGGGAGAAACCATTTGCCCAACGCTCATGGAAGGATCAAGCTCAACCTTTGTACGGATCTTGGAGACCCAGTACTGAGCCGTCACGTCCACAGCATTGGCATTGCCGCTCTTCTTCTCGCGCGAAGCTTCTGCTTTCTTGCCCTCATCGGAGCCGATATTGAAGCCAATGTTTGATGTTCCACCACCAAAAGCGCCAGGTGGCGCATTAGTCGAGACGATAAACATGGTGTTTTCGATGATATCCTTGCCCTCATTCGCCTGTCTCAAGATAGTGTTTGGATCGTCAATAATCTACTGGGTGATAGACCCATTGGCAATAAACTTGCGCAGATCTTGGGGCAGGCGACGAGTAGTGTCTTTGTCGGCGTCCTGATTGTCGAAACGTTTCTTTTCCAGTTCATCAACAGATTGATTAGGCTTGATGATAGGGATCCCAAGTTGCGGGATCACAAGCGGCGTGATGCTGGTGGGATCAATTTTCGGGGCGCCTTTGGAAGTACGGGCAGGCTCAAATCCTTGAGCGTTGATAGTTGTGCCATGGGGAATAGAACCAATGCGGTAGAAAGAGGCTGCAAGCTCCGGCATGTCCTCTACCTGAGGCACCCGCATCCACAGTCCTGGTTCGAAGTGGATGACAGGTGGGTTTTCTGGGAAGCTTCCCTTTTTCATCGGGCATTGCATCGACAATGGATTGCGTATATGGTCGACCGATGAGGTCAATGTCGGCCTGATCAAACAAACCGCGATTGGGTATATCCTTAAGTAATACCTCACTGAACACTTGAGTTTCGCCAGTCAGGTTGAGTTGCAGGAGGTTGCTGATGCTCTTGTCGGTCGGGGGCTTGGGAAACTTCGTAATAGTCTTTGGATTTCGGCTCAAAGGCCTAAAGATGGTGTTGAAGCCAAAGCCCTGAAAAGTTCCCTTGAACTTGTCTAGGACATCTAGAGGGGGAGGGGGAGGTATTCCGAGTCCATTTCCATTCTCGTCAGTAACGTCTGAGTAACCCCCATTCTTGGAAGTCTCATCATACTCTTGAAGAGTTGGCTGAAGAACAGTAGGCCCGTAGCTGAAGTCTTCTGGGACTCTGATACTGACGACGGGAACAGCAGGAGCAAGATCCTCGAGAGATATGCCCATGATTGTAGGTGAAGAAATGAAAGCTGGGATTGATGAACCTATGGTGGGATAGTAGCTTGAAGAGAAGTAAAATATATTGGATTTAATTGTCTTTTTATCTTCAAATGCTTTGTCGGCATCAGGTACCTTTCGTTTGCTATCAACCCCGTTCCAACCTCGAGCAGATTAAACATTCCAGCGCAGCAGTAGCCTATAGAATGCAGGTGCTTAATTTTACCTTCTTCGTCTAAGATCTGGTCCAGAACATCATTTAACGACCTGTGGCTGGCTGATACAGCAAGCTGAAAATAAAATGTAAAGCCAATCTGGGAAGTGTCTACCGCTTAGCTCTTTACCCAGACCAATGCAAGCCGGGCTTGATTCCCTATTACTTGAAGGACGAGGAGGGTCAATGCCCTGCCTACTTCAACGATATCTCGACTAGAGGTAATATTTGGGACGACGAGAGAGAGCCAAATGATCCGTACAAGGTGAACAAGGGTCTGCCTGAATGCGGCCAGATTCCGCCACAGTATGACGCCAGAGAGACATGCAGCGATGGAACTACTTCTGACCAATCTATAGTCTGCTCAAGACCGACCCCTCAGAGCTAGTTCGAAAAGCCGTCAAGTGCTTCACGGACGTCGCCGTGAAGAAGTTCGATGCGGCAATTGCTGAGGAGAAAGAGGAGGAGAAGCAAGCATTCGAGAGTGCCGGTAAAGATAAGAAAAATGGGGCGAGAGGCCCAGCATCCCAAGAATTGTGGGATCTTCTCATGAGGGCCGATCATATGAGTGTTCGACAATTCCTTAGCTCGTCAGTATTCCTCACATTTTCGCGGCGATCATAAAACGGATCAAAACTAACCTGAAATCGCAGAGGCCAAAAGACAGACGATGGAAAAGAGCCGCAGCTTCCAGTTGAAGGTGACTTCCCCCAGGGCCCTGGTTACAACTACAACACCATCGAGTGGCTGGAGACGATGACCTAGTAAGTCTCACGTTGAACTCTCCCTACTCAGTAGCTCACTCTTGGTAGCCGGACAGGCTGGTATGATCAGTCCCTCACGGAATGTGTACTGGAACAGCTCGATTTCCACACTCCCGACATGGACAATGACCCAGCTACTAAGGACCTCCAGTACTGGTGGTGCATCGATGGCGGTGCACAAGAGATAGCCAAGAGAATGGCTCTGAAGATCAAAAAGCGTGTTGAATACGACACCAAGGTCGAAGCAATCAATGCTCAAGTTGAGCTTCGTCAAGAGCGCAAGCCGGGTACGTATACCGCCATGAAGATCAAAGCCACCAGAACGGATCCAAAGACCAAGAAGGTCGAGACCAAAGACAGGGAGTACTTCGCTATCTTCAATAGCACCACCCTCGGTACCCTTCAACGCATGGAGCTTTCCAATGCTGGTTTATCATGGGGTACTAAGCAGGCCATCCGAGCTCTTGGGTATGGTGCTTCGGCCAAAGTGGGCATGAAATTCAGAACTGCTTGGTGGCAAACAAAGCCGTTCTACATTTCGAAAGGTGGCGTATCCCGAACAGACTTGCCCCTACGTGTCTGTGTTTACCCATCGTACAACATCAAATCAAACGAGGGCGAGGACAAGTGGGATCCCACAAAGCCTGCCGTCCTTTTGTGTTCGTATACGTGGGGTCAGGATGCCCAGCGTATCGGCGCCCTCTGTTCCAACAACACAACGCAAGACGACGCGGAACTCAAGCGCTTGATCATCCATGACCTTGCACGTCTTCATGCTCGAAAGGACTTTCCGTTCAAGAAACTTGTCAAGTTCCTGGAAGAGCAATACATTGACCACCACGGCTATGACTGGTACAGAGACCAATATATGTCAGGAGCATTCGCGTATTTCGGCCCCGGACAGTTTTCCAACATGTGGCAAGAAATCATCAAGCCCAACGCACTGGGCCAACTGTATCTTGTCGGCGAAGCAGCCTCGTCCCACCATGCATGGATTGTAGGTGCACTGGAAAGCGTTATCCGAGCCGTGTACGTCATGTTCCAGGGTCTCCAGAACGGCAACGAAAAGTTTGAGGCATACGATATTGTCCTGAAACTGCTCAGAACTGGGTCTGAGAGCGGTAAGAGTGTCAGTGAGCCTTTGAAGAAGGACGGTGATATGCCTACAGGCTTGCCGTTCCATCCTCTACCGGAAGAGATGCCTACTAGACAGTTTTGCACGACCAAGGACAAGGAGTTGACTGCTAGCCCTGAGAAGGAGGCCAACGAAGACGTTGACATGACCTACGGTGCTGCGTTGGCTGTTTTGAGCTTGATTGAAAGTTTCTATGAGTTGGGCGTGGATAAGAATGACGCGTATTAAGCTTCAAGATGTACGGAGATGTATTTCGTTACTACTAGTTTGGCTTACTAGCCTCACTGATGAGTATCTTGATGAACCCCTAAATGTTTTCGCAAATTGAAAAGTAGCTGAGACCGATTTCCTGGTGATGCACATGAAAAGGAGTGCAAATGGCAAGGGTTTAATGAGCATCGTTTCACATTCAGCGTCGGATTCAACGGCTGACAGTGGGCACGGTCGCTAAACGGCCTGAAAATGACAGGTAACCCCATCAAATTACGTCAGCGGTTCCAGTGTTTTTATAAAGGCCAAGTTCATACACGTGTAATCTTTTGCAGTCGTCAAATAAAACCTCAATTGCATGTTTAACCATCATGGCCAACTCTCAGTTTCCTCCCTACGAGGGCACAGAACTCATCGGCTTCCAGTTCTCGAATTCTACTGAGCCTGCGTCACTCTCGGATGAGAATTCCGAGGTCGGCAAGATATGGGCGGCCACGCTAAAGACGTATCTCGACCATCCAGAAACGGGCATCGTCTGGTGGGGGATTGTGCATGATACTCCGAACAAAGCTAAGCTGTTTATCGGTAAGTACAGTGAAGCGGCTCGATAAGAACCCGTGCTAACAGGAGTGTCCGAAAGATTGGAAGAGTTTGGCTGGTCGGGCTCAATTCGAGGCCAGCCAACAAGCAACAGAGCTCGCCAGCGCCTGGAAATCCATCACTGTAGCGCCAGCCACTAAAGACGTCTACAAGTTCACCTCTAGCGATGTCGCCAGGCAAACAGCTTTATCCAGCACCTACGACACAGTCACAGCTCACTTGAGTTTCCGATTCGCCAATTCGCTCAATTCCAGCGAAGTACAGCAATTGGACGCCGTACTCCAGGAACTAGATCGCGCCATCATGCTGAGCCCAGGCGCTGTTGTCGCAAGCTACTCAATTGGAGGATGGAGCTCAGACAACAGGTCATACAGTGCAGCGTATCGCTATCTTAATGCGAATGCTCTTAGAAATTTCATCCAGGGCGACAACAAGGTCAGAGAGTTATTGCAAATCTTGCAGTCTCGTGCTTCAGGCGGTATGGACCTTGAATTTCTGGAAACGCGAGTCTTCAAGCAGGGCTGGCAAGGGTCTGTGACCAAGACAGAGCCTGATAACCCGACTTTATCGGGGTTCATGGCCGAGGCGCAGGCCTTGTTCACGTTTTGACACCCCTAGGATTAAATTGGTATGATTCTTGGGTGAGGCTGGGTTTGTGAAACTCGGCACGGCTCCGGGCTCGGAAGATCGTTCCGATTATTGATGAATCGCACGAGTTGAAGAGGGATGGACGATTTCAGTCGTCGCCTGTGTATAATAAATACTGTAGAAATCAACATTGCATTTGAGCACTGCGTCTGCAGTCTGAGTCATCTAAAATTATATAAAAATCGACTTCATGGCTTCGATGACTGCGAAGTCCTGATACGAAAGACGGTTAATCATTGGTGAAACACCGAGACTAACTCCTCATCGCCCACTTCGCGCGCCTCGTAGATCGAAGGGCGCATCGCAAGCCAATGACTCACTGTGTTCAGGTCGCGTATTTATAAGCATAAATCCTCATCGAATGTTCATCCTTTTCTATTATCTATCCTCCCATTTACGAGAAACTCAACACAGATCGAGCCCACCATGACATCTCTCAGAGCAAAGTTCCAGTCGCGATCCTGGCAAAAGGATCAATTTACCATCTCAACAGATCCCAACCTGTTCCCTGTTTCCCAACTCACCGATATCTTCAATTCAAAAGAGTTCTATTGGGCCAGCGCATTATCACCTGAAGCCTTTCAAGAGGCCCTTCACAACTCCCTGTCTTTCGGCGTGTATGACTCGGCTCAATCCTCCGGCCCAGAATCACCAGGAAAACTGATTGGCATCGCTCGATTAGTGACTGACTTCGTCACCTTTGCGTACCTCACAGACGTGTGGGTTGATCCGACATATCAAGGAAAAGGCTTGGGTAGCTGGCTTGTTCGTTGTATGCGAGAAGTGTTGGATGAGATGCCAGATCTGCGACGGGCGATGCTACTTACAGGAAACTGGGAGAAGTCTGTACCATTTTACGAGAAGTTGTTGGGTATGAGCTTGGTTGAGCCAAAGAGGGGTGAAGGACTTGCTGTTATGGAGAGTAAAGGGAGAGGTCATCCGACATATGGGAAGTCAGGACTAGGCTATGACTGAGGATGAGCTTTTGTTCCTTTTGGACAGGAACTGCACGCGTGCAAACACCCAAAATGCCAAACTTTCTCTGTTTTTGAGATTCCTTATGGAAACGACCCTTTTCTTATCATATTGAGTGTCAATTTTCTGAAGAGTGGACCTCTTGTCAGGTCTGTTTACGTATTGATCCTAGGTTGCTGTTGCTATTAACCCAAGGAATGAGGACGTGAAGGTCTCCTCAAGAACTGTGCTCTTCTCAAGTGCTAGCCGTGGCTGGATATTCGTGTATATGCCTCAAGTCACGCTTCTTTGCTAGTTATCATTAAGGCAATGGAAAAGAATTGAAAGAGTTTCTCGGCACCGAGAAACTAAACGAACCCGAATTCGACACCAAATTCACATAATGTTTCCTCCATACCGCCTTGACGACTAACACGCCACCGTCCTACGTTGAACCATGCCAAAACGTCTGAAACCATGCAAAGCGGCTGTCAACGCCAGCCTTCAATGTTTGTATCACCCTCCAGTCATCACTGCCTCCATTCGGAGGCCCTGCATTTGACTTCGGTCCCGATTTCTCTTCCAGATAGGCGTCGACCACGCGGCATTGTCGCACGAATAAGTAAGAACATAGCTGTACCACCATTGCCAACCGGAGATCCGCAAATCCTGGCGTTATGGTTCCTTGTGCGGTATGACGTTCGGCATCAGCGACATCCTGCAAGGCACCTAGTATGGCTTCAAAGCTGTCGAGCAACAACACATTACATGCAACCACTAGATGGTGCGCCACGTGGTTGTCGCTCACAGCCTTGTAGATTCGGCTTCCGAGTTCCTTTTGAAGTGAGACTGTCGCCTTTGTGAATTCGGATGAGCACGAAAGCAACTCAACGATAACCTCCTCGTTACGTAGCTCATTTTTAGTAGCCCAAAGAGAATTGAGAATGCTGCCTTCATCGTCCGTGTCTTCGGATGGGTTGAAAAGCCATGCCATGACGAGCTTGAAAACACCGTCATTGAGCAGCAACGGAGGTACACATCGACCAGTATCCCCCTGTTTATAAGAGATCCTCCGGTTCTTAAATACTTCCTGGATCTTATTGGAGAGGGCTTGGACTCTAGGTATGAGGCGACCAAGTGCAATTGTGGCGTTCTTGAGACGGCAAAGCGGTAGTTGCCTCCCTTGCGACGAAACGTTGACTGGGCCCAAGTGCCAGTCGCCCTGAAGTTCGGGTATAAGTGAATCCTGTAGAGCATTTTCATCGCCCGTCTGTATGTCCATGTGGGTGTTGGACATCCAGGAGAAGCCAATGGGATGATATTGGGCATGCGTAGTGTCCCACGAACAAATGCCCCGCTGCAACGCATGATCTGACCATGCTTCGGGCATTGGTTCTAGGTACGGTCCCGGGGCTAAGATCGGGTCCGACGCAAGTTGGCATGGATCAATGGTTCCAGAAGCATGAGGCGTGGCTGACAGCTGAAGACTATACGTCATTCCAGGTTCCTGGATACTCGCACAGTCATACTCCTCGGGCGTAAGCAGTTGCGCAACCGTTTCCAAGCGACTTGTTGTAGGCATAAGCACCGTCTCGCCCTTGTAATGGTGCAAACTCGGACGTCCCTTGGGACGGCTAAGACTGTACACGCACTGAGTGCCATGCCGATAACAACGACTGCAGGCTCCCGTTCTGTTTGTCTTGACAGGAGTGCATCTCAGCTTTTGGCTATGACATCTATCACATGACTGCCGGCGTGAAGGTGAAGTCGTAGGCGGACTTGGCGGGGCGAGGGGGGCTGATAGATCAATTGAAGTGGCGGTTGATGACATTCTATAGTGATGATGACTTTTAGCAAACAAATAGCTCTGCTAAAAAGAGTGAGAGCAGAATGGACTCCAGTAAGATATACTAAAAGCATACTCTGAAGATAGATGACCTTAGTGAATTTATATCCAGATCCTTTCACTGGCAACTTCCTATTAAATCGTTTGTACGTAATTGAATGCCAGACCTCAATATCCTGTTAAATCTCCCTGGGATCCGGAATGCAGATAAGCAGCCACTTGGCGCCACTTTCAACATCCAATCCACCTTTTATTGCTTGCTTGCTTGTTCGATATCCCATTCAAGGTTGCAGGCTCAAGAACAAGGCTGAGTTACTGTCTGACTTCTGATCCTAGTATCTGTTTCTGCTTTTAACAATGCACAACGGAGCACTTGCCTTCCCAGTATGTGAGAATTAAATATTATGAGTAGTTCCAACCTTATTGCGATGTTATGTCAAGGGCGATGAACAACTGCGGAATAAAGGACGGTATAGTATATATATAGTGCTGCAGCCTGTAATGCATAATAGAGACTAAGGTTTCTAAAACTAAATTTTAAGATAACTAATAACTATATCATTGATCAGGACAATGATATTTAATTCAGGGTATAGAAAGTATTAAACTCGGAGTAAATATTTTAAGATAAACATTACTACCCTAAAGTAAGACAAGTTTAAGGAATGGGATCTGCAGCTAGCTGATAAGAACCTGATAAGCGCTTATCGATTGGCTTTAGTTATACTTATCTCTCCTTATCCCTTATCGATAGCATTAGGTATTCTTCTTCGTCCAAGGCCGTAGGCCATCAAGAAATTTAGTATGGACGTCCCCATCACCGGTTATCCTCAGCACCTCCTTATACTCCTCCTCGCCAAGGCACTTGAAAAACAGCAGAATACCCGCCCAGATGAAATCAGCATAGCTCACCACGTCCCCCAGCAAAAATGGTCCGGACTTGTTCTCCTTAAGCAAGGCCGTGATCTCACGTGCAAACGGCTCCGCTCTGTCAAATGCTCCAGGGGAGTGCTTTTCCCCGTACTCATAGAGAGGCATTCCTACGTCTTGCAACCGTGTCGCCAGGAAGAATTCAATGCTCTTTTCGCCGATAATATTTTTGGCGACGCCGGGGACATAAATTGGGACCATTTCAGTCATGAATTTAATCATTGATGCTCGCAGGCGGTCTTGCATTGGATTCTTCAGGTGTACACTTGGTTCAGGGTACATTCCCTCGATGAGGTCGGCGATCTTGTAGGAATCCATTACATATGAGCCGTCTGGGAACTGAACGGCTGGGCATGTGAAGGGTGCGCCTCCTTGGTTTGGGGATACACTAAGTACCAAATCGTTACTGGATGCTCGCTTAATGTGACTTGGCTTTGTACTTACTGTCCACTGAGGCGCTCCTTGATCTCGGGGTATTCAAGCTACACCAATCAGCAAATCATAGCATGGCGGTTTTGGTAGCTTACCCATTCGGTCTTATAATCAAGGCCTTTGTAGTTGAGAAGCAATCTCGCTGCAGCTCGTGTTAGCGCTGAATTGAGCCCGCAATTATGGAGACTGACTTCTCCAGGTATTCATGGACCAGCAGACCTGAGGCGACCTGCTGGGTATGTCGAAGAAGGTAATTTTGTTTTCGGACATGCTGCTCTTGATTCTTGTCTTCCGCTCTGTGATGCGATGCTGGTCCTTGGGTACATGTGTATAATGCCAATGCAGCCCCACGGAGATAATTGAGGGAAATGGCCCGACTGATAAGGTACGGCAAGATATAAATAGTAACCGGATCGTTATCGTGTGATTAATCAGCAGGCCAAACGCACCAATGACATAGCGACATTATATCTTGCCCTCGCGCGATAGATGCTAGCATAATCCTTTAATGCTAAAAGCAGAAGGTGAGAATACTGCGATATTACATGTACAAATAAAAGTGCCTATTTTTCAACACCTGTTTATAGTGCTAATTAAACTCTATACAGTAGGATTCTTATATATACACATATAACTTGATCGTATTTCCCTGCTTAGGCCGCGTTCCCCTAAATCACATTCTCAAGATGTGTCTGCGCAGATGACAGGAACTGTAGCCACCTCGGGTGTAAAGGACTCTCAAAACGGGAAAGGATGAGTTGTATATGCGCATAGTATAGTGGGCCTGTCACTGATTCCTTGAAGCTCTTGAACGACACTTGAACCAATCGTCAGAGTTGAGGTTCTATCGCTAGACAACAAGATGGGTTGTACTTACGGATCAGCAAGCCCGGAAGCTTCCAATGAGCTGAGAATTGCTCAAGCTGGAGTAGGAGAAGAAGTTCGCAATTCTCAATCTCAGCTATGAGCTGCGTGTTAGTACACTCAATATACTTCTTGTGAACATCCAAGAAGACGAGTGCCGTCAAGCTGATGAGCGAAAGTGCTGGATCCACTGTGAGAGTGTAATTACTGTCCCACTTCTCCGCTACTCCAGCTATGTTCTGGCAAGTCTCCAGGACACGTTGCCAGCTAAGCGTCCAATCGTCACCTTCTGGGAGATAGTAGCAGCTTGCAAGGGCAGCTAGCAGTTGCGCCATATGTAGTAGAAGCACCGGGACTAATCTCGCGTGATGGTTTGTATTTGACTCATTCATGAACGCATTCCTTCCGGGGTTCAGAAAGTTCCGTGGTAAAGCTAGACGTATTGCTGATAGCGTACGTTCTGCATCGAGTAGGCTCGCCGTCAGGATCTCGTGAGGAACCAAGTAGCGCATACTCATTGCTCTGCCAAATTGCCTCAGGACAGTGACGGCGATGAGATGAATGTTGAAGAGTAAGCTGCTTTCGCTACCGGCCTTGACACACAAGAGAAGGTCGGGAAGACCACGCGGATCATGAGGTAACCGGCATGGGGCAACAAGTCCTTGAGAAAGCTGACTCTGGTGATTAAGAGACGTGTTGACAAGTCGTTCATCAACTTGGTAAGGTGTACCCGATGAGAGGTTGGCGTACGAGTCAAGACGGTATACACACCACCAAACGAGCCTCCAGCTTTGAATGTCCGCATCGCTCACATTGGACCACTCTGGAGAGACCGATTGGATTATGTCTAGACGATCAAGGCCCATCCAATACGCAAGCCTGACGATCTTTCCTATTCGTACCCAGGCTTGTTGGCCGGGAAATTGGTGGAATTCGTAAAAGACGAGTAAGCAGAATTTGCGGAAGAGGTCAAGACTTGGAAAGTCACCGGCTGTATCTTCTTGAAGAGTTGTGTTGCTAAGAATTAGGTCTATACGACCGTGGAGGTTAAAATTAGGAGATGCGAATTTGAAGCCGAGGAGTTTGGCTGTGATAAGAAGCATAGCTTCGGTGAGTTCAAGGCTACATGTTGATAGAGTATCCTTGCTGTTTGATGCGGCGGTCTCGGAGAATAGTGGTATGGCTTCATTGATGGATTTGAAGTACTCATCGGCCCTGACATAGTCAGCAAGAAAGATATGGTAAGACCCATAGTGCATGGATTGTATGGTCATACAGGACTATATCTTACAGATATGCTTCCTCTTCGGGCAAGATATTAGGACCCTGTGTTAATTGACTGCCAGTAGAAGTATGGGAAGTGGCAAGGGTATCAGGACTTTCAGTTGGTAGATCTGAAACAATTGGAATTGAAGAAACATCGTCCTCAAGGATCGAGTCGGCTTGCAAGGTGTCTTCTTCTATGTCATAAAAAGGAGTGATTAGATGCCGCGATGTCTAATGAGTTGGCAGGCATCTCTTACGGGAATGCCTTCTCTCTCGGTTGTGAGTGTTCCGCGTTGCCCGTGGTACTCGCCCGGAACCTGGAGCTGGCCCAGGCCGACGACGCGTGGTAGAGTAGCAGCATACTTTACCACGACTCAGGCAGCGCGAGCATGATGGCTGTCCTAGATCGCCTGTAACCCGCCGTTTGCATCAGTACTGGTGACAGGGACTTGCCGGATTATCTCACATCTGACTTTTGAGCTGAAGCACGGCGATTGTCAGATACAGTAGTGCCGAGAGTTGATGCGGGGTCTACGAACCGAATGCAGTTATCACAGACTCTGGTGCTCAGCCGATGAGATGGAGCTGCGCCGAATGTTCCGCCGCCTGAAGACGGTGAGGCAGACATTATGGAGAACAGAAAAGACTCTCGATCGGATCGGGACTAGTAATAGATACGCCGCTTGTCGATAGATACTGTTACACAGAAGGTCATTGCCGAGTCGTTGTTTTGCGTGATCAGAACATCGGAGGTAATGAGAAATGGTCGAGATTGTGGCTTCATGAGATGCTACGAGCAATGAGGTATCCATGCAGTCAGTATTTCCGATGACCAGCCTCGGCACTTTCGCTGCAGCTAATCCCGCGTCGGAGGATCTCAAAATGTTCAAGCTTGAGATCTGCCGTAGCTTGTATGTCCCCGCATTTTAGCATCAAGGCACAAGCAGCTCCTCCGAATCCCATGTTGAGTTGCCACAAAAAGACCGTGTTGCAGAAAAAGATGTATTTAAGCATTGGTCTCAGAGGAGAGTTGTGGATTAGCAAACTTGCCCTGTGATATCGTAACACCATGGCCAATTTTTCGGTACTTATCCAGTTTGAGTCTGAAGAGGACGGGGAGATATATTTTGCCGATCTTGGTTCCGATGCTCAAGGCCCGCCTGCTCTCGGCACCAAGGTCAGCGCGGTCAAGTCTTTGCAGGGCTTGGCAGATAAGCATCAATCCAAAACAGTAACAATTCACCGTGTAAGACTCCTCGTGTCATGGCTTCAGTGAACTGAAGCTGTCTCTAATTTATGATACTGACTGAGTGCAGCTCCTGGCACCACTACCGAGGGATGACCTACCTCTATACTGTGTCGGGCTGAACTATCGCAGTCACGCCAAAGAAGCTTCAGTATGCCAAAAGGGAAACAGACAGTCCACTCCGGGTCAATCGCTAACAGGCGTGTAGCTCACCCTGAGCTCGGTCCCTCCGCTTTGGACTAAGCCAGCTGCATCTCTTGCGAACCCAGATGAAGACATTCCACTCAATGACTTTTGCGCAAAGAGTCTTCCAGACTATGAAGTAAGTTGCCATGCACGGGCTGACGTTGCACTGTATAATGCTAATTACACCAAAAGGGCGAGCTCGTATTTGTAATATCCAAGCAATGCCGCGATATTTCTCCCAAGGAAGCCAAGGATTACATTCTGGGCTACACAGTGGGCAATGACATATCCTGCCGCATGTACCAGCTTCCCAAGCATTCAGCAGGTCAATTCTTCTTCGCCAAGGCTTTCGACAAATTTGCGCCAATTGGTCCTGCATTGATCAGCCCAGCCATATTCGGTGACGGCTCGGGATTTACAGTAGTCGCAAAGGTGAATGGTGAAGTCAGGCAAGAGGCTGAGTTTAAGAAGGACATGGTGTTCTCGCCTGAGCAGATCCTCAGCCATATGAGTCAAGGTACTTCACCGTTGCACACGAGCCGGATTAATTCTAACAGAGTTGATATAGGAACAACCATACCGGCTGGTACAGCGGTCATGACGGGAACTCCCGCTGGAGTAGGTGCCTTTCATAGCCCTAAGGTATTTCTCAATGATGGTGATGTTCTCGAAGTCACTATGACACGGGTTGGAACATTGAGAAATGTTATCAAGTTTGAGTAAGCATCGTTCGTTCACCTATGAGAACCAGACACGAAAAGCTTTGCTAACTCAGCCCTTTGCAGAGTTGGAATTTTGACGCGTCTGATAGTCTCGGTGCAGAGGGTTGCTATCTTCTTGTTCAGTAGATTTGTGTAAGAGTTACTTATAGACATTTGTTGTTCTTGTGAATATAGATGTTACGTCTTCATCCCTCGAGCTATTCTGTGGCCAGTTCCATTATTGAGAGGGCTCTTACGTGTTGAAAGACCAGAGAACTGACACTTCTATCGTGCCAAACACAATGATTCTCGTACTGACATTTGCATCAAGACGGTACTGAGCACGCCGTCATACCATCCTAGTACGGGGAGTAAATGTATTCAAGTCCACAGTTTATTCATCGGAACAACTAAGAAGTAAAAGAAACATGTCAAAGGCCTCTAGATAGTAATAGATCTTAGATAACTACATAGTACGCTTCTCGCGCTTCACCCTGTTAATTATTTCTTAGCCCCAAACCCAACAAAACCTCTCAGTGATTCGAGAGAGCTGACCAGCCCAGTATAGTCAGAAGCACAAGCAAAGATGAAGAAATCAGGTCGAATAATCGCAAACTTCGTACCTCTCCCAAGACGCTTGCCAAAGACCGAACTGTCATATCCGTTCGCCATGTGCCCATCAGCTGCAGCAATCTGCGAAGGTGAACAGACCATGGGATGGCCAAGACCTCCGTTAGTGTCTGAAAATGTTTTATGGCCCTGTGATGAGTCGCCCGACTTTGCATCATAAACAAAAATGGCAGCGCTTGAGATGATGGATGAGAGTCCTGCTTCTTGGACTGCAGCTGTTGCTTCAGCGTGCAAGCGTTGCTGATTAGCTGGCTTTCCGTCGCCCATAACGACTAGAGTGAAGATCGTATCACCCCGTCGTAAAAGGCCGTCTGATAAGAATGATTCTGCCTGGTCCTTCGATCTCATGTGTATCTGAGGCAAACGGGAGCCGCCTGTCCGTCCCTTGACAAAGAACCCGTTTTCAACATTTGAGAAACCCTTCCTCTCCTTATGGGATATATAATCCACATACCGAAACACAGGTGTGCCGTGCAGGAACATCAAAAGCCGGAAAAACAAACGTTGCCATAGCGAAGGCTCATTATTGCAGATTCGACCGTTGATCATAGAGAACTGCGCCGCGTCATTGATGCTCTGACGCCGCTCGGATGCCCAGCACTTGAGCAGCTTGTCGTGGGTTTCAGGCTTGGAGTAAGGGTGGAGCATCAGAGCCAACCTCCATGCGAGTTGATGAGCGTCTCTGACACCACTGCCAATACCTTGTCCCGCGAAAGGGGGAAAGACGTGGGCTGCGTCGCCGATGAGGATTGTACGGCCACTGAACCAGCGGTCAACAACCTTGTGAACGAAGTGGAATGGTCGACAGCGCAGGATCTCGATACAGTCGCGCGGGTACTGAACAGGGCCGTTGAACTTCTGCTTGCGGTTTCTGTCTTGGTCAAGAGTGATCATGGGCGTGATATGCTCCCAGAGTAGCTCCTCCGAGTTACCTTTGATGAGTGACTCATCTTGCGCAAACTCATGGCGCCAGAGCCTCTCTTCATAGGGACCAAATCTTCCAGAAGCAGTAGCCTTTCCAGGCGGGGTACAAAAGTGCCATCCGGCGGGCCAGAAGAGATCATAAACCTCCTGCGGCGAGTAGCCAAACTTCCATAGTGGAAAGTCAGGATGGGTCTCTGGCGTCGGTAGCTTCATCTTCAGGTTGGCTGCTATCCAGGTGCCGCTGTAGGGATAAAGACCGTCTTGCTGCTTGATGCCTACTGTTGGCTCAAGAAAGTGTTTTCGTACTATTCCAAGTTTTCCATCGGCGCCGATGAGCCATTCTCCCTTGATCTGTTGTCGGATGCCTTGGCTATCGTTGAAGTCGACTAGAGGCGGATCTTGATCAGACCGTGAGACTACTTCACAGGAAGGGCGAAATGAGCAGTATTCCGATTGGTCAATAGCCTTTCTCAAAGCAATCTCTGTAGTTGGCCGTGAGAAAATGGAAGCTATACAAATGGGGCTTGAAGTCGTTTACCTAAACGCGGCTGGATTTGCAGAATGCCTTCAGGAAGTGCTTGCTCGAGGCTGTTGATGTCCCCAATACGGATTGAGAAGAAGGGCGGGGTATTGAAAGCACCGCGGTGAACGTTCACATGTGGAATTTCTGTGTAAGCCTAGGTTAGCACTTAACTTGGCTCGGTATGCTTACTCATTTGTTTTGAAAGTTTGTGAACTTGCCATGACCTATGTCCGCCATATCGGCGATCCCAAGGCTATGTAGTATTCTGATGGCATCCCCTGTGAGGAAAACGCCTCTGGGATCTGTGGTGATCTCTGCTTCTTTTTCAAGAATGACGGACTGGCGAGAGTGCATTGTTAGTACAGAGAATGAGGGTGCTGTGCCTGTCGAAATAGTGACTACTAACATGAATCTTTAGTCGGGCGAGTGACAGTCCAAGGGCAAGACCTGCTGGTCCGCCCCCCACAATAATTACTTGTGTTTCTTCCATTGTATGCAATAGTAATAAGTGAAATATGCGAGAAATGCGAGTGGTCGGTTGTGTCTATACCGGACCTCGCGTCTCACTCCCAGGACTTATATCGAAGGTAGTCGGATCCATGGTTGAATGCGAGTCGCCGCTATCCTCGGTATCCCCAGACGCCACTGAATTGCCCCTGTAGCAGATACCTTGAATCACTGAATGCGGGGTCCACACTTAAATTGAGTTTGGCTGTCGGAAGATTCGCGGACTGCTTGAGTTCCTCCGCCGCTAGTTTGGAGATCCTCCGAGCGTCTTGTGTTAGAAGATAACCAATGAACATATGCCATATAATCCATTACTCGAGGACAGTAGGCAGCAAGCTGCTCAGTGTGTCTACTCTTATCCCAAACCGCCTTCCCCTTTTCTTCCCTACCCACAAGTAGCGGCCGTATCTAATGCAACGAGCTCCTCCTAGTACCAGTACCCTTCCAGTAGAGAACAGCTCAATACCCTCTATATAGATACTGGTATCTTATCTAAATGACTATTACTAAATCCAGATCTGGCATCATCTGATAAACTTCTGTAGGAAATAAACCCAGGCACTTATAGCCAATAAGGGAAATAGCGTAAAGAACACCCGTTTTAGGAAAGTGAATCCCTTTAATTTAACGCTTATAATTGGCCAACGGTACTTAGTAGCGTTGTTATCGGAACACCACATGTCCGCATTGTCAGAGCAAACTGTACCTTCTTGAGATGGAAAAGCTATTAGCTGTAACAGGCTGGCCATTTGAGGCTTACCACTTTGCGTTTTACAAGGGATATAATGTCCAGAAGCAAACCTCAGGCTCTACCCAAGTGGATCATAACCATAATGCGTATAGAAAAGAGCGGATCTCGAGTTGAATGCCAGAACGATATAATTATTAGTAAAAAGTTCCGAAAACTACCTCGCCGGTACATAGTTCAAGAAATTATTGTCTCCTCCCCCACGTCATTGTTGAGCTCTCAAGCCTCTCAAGCTATGTTTCGACTTATTGACATGTCTCCCTATATTCTCTCTGGAACTCTCTTCGCCTTAGCGCTGCCTCTTGTCCTGTTAATTAAAACATTTCTATCCTCTAAATCCAGCTCGGACACAACCTGCGCCAGGCTTTTCAAGCCACCGAAGGGATGGTGGACTGATACTAAACGGTTTGGTGTTGAACAGCGGGCCATTTTCAGCCAGGTATGCCCTCAGACTTTGTAAGCTGGATTTGATTTGACCAAAGTAGAGCTGGATTTGCGTCAGCCATCGCAGTCGGTTCTCAAAGGCTGGCGACTATATCGCACTTGAGATTGCCGGCTTCAAACTCCTCCTTATGCTAGGCAAGGACGATGTGGTACGAGCATTTCATAACGTCTGTCGACATCGGGCATTTCCAGTTACTAGGAAGCCCTCTGGCTCAGCCTCTATACTTGGCTGCAAGTACCATGGGTGGAGCTACAATACTAAAGGAGAACTTACAAAAGCTCCCTACTTTGAAGATGTAGTTGGTTTTGACAAGAGCCAGAATGGCCTTTTCCCTGTTCACGCAAAGATTGATGATAAAGGGTTTCTACACATCAACCTGAGCAGCAGCCCAGAAGCAGGCGAGACCAAGCTCGAGAGGACGAAGATTCTTGGAAGGCCAGCACCTACTGACCAGACCCAACAATATCTTGGATCTTGGGAAGTAAAAGGGAAGTTCAACTGGAAGGTTCCTGGTGAGTGTCTTGATCTGCTAGCACCAAACGTGACTTATATTTACGAAGGTCTAGGGAAAGCTTTCGACAGGGAAATATCATCTGCCCCCCTCAAAGGTTCTTTATCGCGCTTGTTCGGCCCTTCTGCACCAGGAAAGCTTCGATTCAGCCCTCTCACCACCGTCTATTCGCATAAGGGAAGTCCCATCTGGTATCAGCTCACGTATTCTCCGGAATCTGTCAGGCGAACCACCGTACAATGCGACGTGTACTCAATGTCAAAGCAAGATAACTCCGACTTTGAGAAACGCATGAAGCCTGATCTGGAGCTTGAGATCAATTCGATCGTACGAAGCCATGAAGAGTTGTATGAAAAGCTCGTAAACTCTCCCCTTTCACTCTATTATGGTGGAGGTAGGTTGCGCGCTCACATCCCGGTAACTATAGAAGACTGAACATGTGCAGATGAGCATGCTACGTTGGCTGATATAGTGGATAAACACGCCAAAAGGGAAAATAGCGAAGGGGCAGAGATCAAGCCAGCTGCAGTCAATCACTGTCGGAGTAATGGTTACGCAAAAGCCGAAGGAAGTAAGTTCAATATCGCCAAGTCTTTTACTACTGTATGAGAGTGGGCATAACTGATATATCTCTATAGTATGTATGGCCTTAGAAGGGCTGGGGAACTCTGGGGATCTGGGATGGTAGATAGGAAGATGTAATCCCGCTCGATACTTAATCTATTCTGAATGAGGATAATGACTGTGGTGCGTGGTGAGACTGTAGGCGCATCTAAGACCGCCATGCTTTGGCCAAGCCAAGTTATACTTTTAGTAGCAATAGTGATACGATAATAGACCTGGTCATTTAAAGAGAGAAATACTGCCTATAACTACAGGACCGGTATAGGTAGTCAGAGAATGTTTAATGTTTACCTTTATTAGGACAGCACCTCGTCTATCTCATTATGGTCACATGAACTGGATTTATACCCATTCGCGCTGATAGTTTTGTAGTTTGAAGGCAATATAGCAGTGACTTTGGCCCTTAACCTGGCCTCAAGACCCGAGGCAGCAATAAGATTTAGCTCCACGCCTTCCAGTTGGTAGGATATTTAAGGTTCTGATCTCAATCGTGAGTGGGACACAAGAGCTCTGCCAATGCTATAGAGTAACAGTAGTCGAGATACTATTATAGTACAAGCAGGATAGCAATAACGACAGGACAAAACTGATACTATCTATATTATAGTGCTATTGTGGCTTCTACCTTTTAATAACTCTTGAATTGATAATTTGCTTAATTCTCTCCCAACGGATTGTCGATCACGCAGAGAAAAATCACAGATCAAGGCGGGGTCACCCAGGTAGGAGTTGAGGAGTTAAGGACCGGACATATTATTGGTCAGTAGCATCGGATCACTTTTCCCAATAGAGGTAGAGAACGCGATCCGCTGCCTAAGGAGGTTAGCAGAGCTGTGACTAAATGAAAGACCATATATATAATACATACACTCAATTTATCGAGATATAGATGCATATCTAACCATTCCGAAGTCCATGTATCAGAGTCTCATCACATCAGAGACATTAGGAGTACATTAATTTATCCACCATATCATTGTTGTCGATCGAAAATGTCTTGTCCAAACACACTCCCTGCCTCATGGTACACCAGTAAGGCCATTGCTGGCTTAGAACGGCGTGCTATATTCGACAAGGTATGATGGTATGTTGGCAATCTATCGGGGCAGCAACTGATATGCTCTAGACCTGGATCTTTCTCGGTGTTATCACACGATGGTCCGCTGACGGCGAGGACTGTTTCTATGACGTGGGGCAGTTCAAATTTACCGTTCGGCGAGAGTCACAAGACTGGAACAGCATTCAAGCCTTCACAAGTGACGTACGAAATCGCTGCTATAGGCCGAACTTGAATTCTGACACTCTCAGGGTACTCAAATGCGTCAACATATCACCCGGACCGGCCTCCTCTTTATAACTTTCTCTAGTTCGACACCCGAGTTCGACGAGTACTTTCCCGGTCTCGAAGATCTCATTGCGACAGTTGACTTCACCACGTTTCCTTTCAGGAGAAGCCTCAAATATACCGGCAAGTATAATTGGAAGACTCTTATCGATGGGTTCCAAGAGTGCCTTCACTGCTCCTTTGCGCACCCGTCATTTTCCAAGATTTATGCGCCGACTACATACAAAGTTCTCAACGAGAAGTACTTCTCACGTCATCTAGCAGAAACAGGTAAACACGACAGCCCGAGTGATGGTCTTTTTCTTTACTTCTTCCCCAACTCTACGCTGAATTTGTATGGTGGTGGTATCTCCTCGTTCCGAACCTGGCCGACAGACGATCCGTCTGAAACAATCATGCAGTTCGACTACTACCACAAGTCACCAGTTGAAACGCAGGATTTTGAGAACTATTACAAATTCGCCCGAACTGTTGCAACAGAGGATAACGACCTTTGCGAAATGGCTCAGATGAACCTGAAGATGGGGATTTATACTGAGGGCATACTGAATCTAAATAAAGAAAACGGAGTGATCCGTAAGTGGGACATATCACGATATCTGACATACTATTGTCAGTACTGATGTTTTGGTTGTTAGATTACCAGAAGCGGGTTTTTGAAATGTGCCTGGCCGAGTTCAACAAGAAAACCACAGCAGACGACAAGCAGAAAGTGATGGATCCAAGCCTGGTAGCAGTTCCGAAAGGGATCATCTAGTACTATCCCTACAAGACTTAGCGTATAGATGCAATTGATGTCTTTTTGTTTACAAATTGATTGCTCCTCGGGAGACCGTAGTGGTGGAAATCTTTAGTCTGTGATCAAATCTCTATAATGAGACTCATTTCGACCGCAGTAGCAGAGAAACAGCCGCATGAGATGTTCTCCCACGCCGCCTCTGGGAGCCTGAATGTGCACCTAGCTAATCAATTGCACCTGATTGGTCTGATGCTGACTGCAATGATCATTCTGGTTGGCGGTAAAAGATCCAGACTAATCCAAAAAAGGCCTCTCCAGGCCACATTGACCTATTGTGGATAGTCCCCAGATCCCCCCCGCCTTCTTATCTACTCTCTAGTCTGGCCTGCCTGCATGTTCAAAGTCCCCAACTTCTCTGGCACAAGAGACGCATTGCACAACATATGATCCCGATATACTAAGGAAGCTGCCCGAACGACCGACACTGCATGAAGCAAATGATCAAACAGGCATGTCTAAATTACCCGTACAAGCCTAGACATGACACCTCCCGAGACATCTCAGCTACGTCAACTATTACCAGCTTCCCCAGGAATGCAGGTGCATATACCGTCACAAAAACGAGCACCAAACAAAAAAAGCCGAAATGGTTGTACAGAAAACCCAACTTGAGAGGCAATACGGCTAGATGGAGGATCAGCTAATTTTCAGTCTAGGATGCGTTACATGCAAAGCAAGAAGAAGGAAATGTGATGAGAAAAAGCCTTGGTGCTCCCAATGCCTTCGCCGGAAAACGGCATGCGGGGGCTATCACGCAGAGTTCAGGTGGAGAGAGTTCGAGAAGCCCGAGGCAGGCAGTATATCGTCAGGGAATAGTAGCCAACCCGATCCTTTCCAGGGACATGGTACAATGCTAAGTCTTATATTTAGATAGCAGGAGACGGCAACCCAGGTCGGACCAGCCCCATATCGAATCCCGAGATTCTCATTTAGATGAAGCCGAGCTCCCCATCAGACGTGATTCTGATGATCATGGCGTACCGAGCGGTCTACTCATCCAATTCGAATTTCCGCCACAAGATCCTGTCATCTCGCAATCCCATACAGCCCAGACTCCTGTCGGACAAGGGTCTCGATGCGACTTTGTTGACTATGGAACTAACTTTGATGATCTTTCATTGGAGATGGCCTTTGATATAACCGAAGACCTGGACGACCTTTACGAGATCCTTGCCGGTCCTGATTCCTTCGATGCGCAACTAGTCCATCACGATATCTCTCAGCCAGATTGCCCAATAATGCCTGGGGGCATGATAACGGGGCCACTTGACACTGAGCAGTCACAACTTTCATGTGTCAACTTGGTAAATGATGACATCTCCCTATCACCATTTCTGCGTACAAACCCTTTACATCTTGTTGAAGGAACAACAGAATCTCTGAACCTTTGTAGAGATGTTGAGTTCGGGGAAACAGGTAGTTCAGATGATGGGCACTCTCCATCAAGTCCAAGGAGTCATCTCAGGTCGCCTGTTTACAGGGTTCCCCAACTCCATAGTGACTCCCCAGAGAACATCTCTGTTCTCTTTGATCGTCGCATATGCGAGGTTTTATGCATCAAGGACAGCTCAACCGGGAATCCTTGGCGACAGATTGTCTGGCCCATGGCTAAGGAGCACACTGCGCTTTATCATGCAATCGCCGCCATGACATGCTTCCAGGGATTCAACAATCTCCCTCAACATCGAGCCATAGGACTAAGACATCTCAGCCATGCAGTCCAACAACTCACAGTCATGGAATCTAGCGATTGCAAGCCCGAGGCCACTATCAGTACGACGCTGGCCGTAAGCCTAGCTCAGGCCTGGTGCCACCCTCGATCTTCTACAACTACGAGTTACATAAGGAAAGGAGCCGAGCTTCTTCGAAAGGCACTAATAGAACATCAATCTTCCAAGCGTCCCAGAAATGAGCTTAATGGCTTAGGCTTCCTCTCAAATACCTGGATATATATGGATACCATAACGCGCGTTACATGTCATGACGGAAACATCGTGGACTTACCGCTCATATCGGATTGTAGCTTATTCAGCTCCACATCTTTGGGCTCCACGGTAGATCCTCTCATGGGATGCGCTGGGCCACTATTCCCTCTTCTTGGCGGTGTAGCTGATCTTGTCAACCTGGTTCGGCGAAAGCAGGAAAAGCTTAACTCGCCAGCAATTGTCTCCGCCGCAGTCCGTCTAAAGACTTCAATCGAACGGTGGGAACCCTGCACTGAACCGGATGAAGAAATCCAGGAGACTCAACTGTGTTCAAGCGCAATTGATCTGATACAAACAGCTAATGCGTATAAGTGGGCAACTTTACTGCTTCTTCACCAGGCGGTGCCGGAGCTACCGACACAAGTTTCGTTACAGGACATGGCCAGAAAGGTCCTGACTCTTATAGCGACTGTACCAGAAGACGCTCATGCAGCCATATTCCCCGTAATGCCGCTGATGATTGCGGGTTGCGAGGCGACCGAGATTGAGGATCGGAACTGGGTGTCTGAAAGATGGGGAGTACTAGGTTCTCGACTTACCTCGGGACTTGTGAACAGATGCTTGGAGATTACAGCAGAGGCTTGGAAAAGAAATGACAAGTCATCTAAAGTAACTCGTGTTGACATGGCTTCCTCTAGCCCTTCATGCTCGACATCGAAGCGCGAAATACATTGGATGAACGTCATGAAGGACTGGGGTTGGCAAGGTAAGTTGATATGTGGACGAAGCAAGAAAAAGGAACTATATTAACACATATCAGTTATGCTGGGCTGAGAAGGACATATCGCCAAGTAGATTTGAAAGGACATCTGAGTTTTAAATTATGTTGAATAGTACAAAAATGAGTATGGTGCACACAACAAACAAGCCGGGCACTTATTTCCCCCCATGACCAAGATCCTGCTGCCAATTATCCTACAACTAAGTCCTTAGGAATATAACCTTCTTGCTCTTTAAGCCTTCCAAGACCGCGAGAAGCCACCGGTGGGCTTCTAGTATTTATGAGGTCTAGGAGCAGAGACTATATCTCCGGCAGAATAATTGTCGATTTTGACGCCGTACTACTCTAACTTGCAGCAACTATTTGTCTCAGAAGAGCAGACTGTTATTCCATTGCCGGCCTATATCTAAGATATTAAAAACGTGCACCGCTTACTTAGGTACATTGTGGCTAAGCAGGATAGTGAATCAACACAGGGGCAAATCTACCAAAGTCTCTCCCAGAATCTTCGAAGCCAGTCCATCTGCTGCAGACGAAGTCTCTCCTTCTCAATCGCAGCAGGATCTTCCCATACTTTGCATTCTTCATCGACTTCGGCCTTTCCAGTGACAAGGTCTGCCTGAGAAGGATTCACCCATCTTGTTTTCTTAAAGAGCTTTCCGACAACAAACATCACCGGGCCAAATATGGTAGCGAAGTAGTAGGTTATCCATCCTTCAACATCAAAGGGTGAGAATGTGTCCCAGCCGATGAAGAGAAGGAATATACAACCCAAGAAAAATGCAAAGTAAGCACCATAAGGTCTGAACGGTGATAGGTACGGCAATGACGATAACGGGACCGTGTCTGGCTGAGCTTTCAAGGCGCGATGCCACCCGATGAATGTTAAGAGCATGCAAGTGTAGACATAGACGAATCCACCCGTGGTAAGGTCAACGAACTATTGAGTGGTGTCAGATTATCAAGTGTGAATAGAATTGGGAGATGTAAATTACCCAGTAGAAAACTGTAACAGACGAGTTTGAGACGACGAGGAATGAGAGGCAAGAAAGTAAAGTGACAGTTATAACTGAGTAGATAGGTACACCTGACTTGGTGCATTTCGCAAATACCTTGGGAGCGAGTCCATCTAAGCTATTATTAGCATACGGCTACATCCTCGTATCTGAAATGGACGTACCACGAGCAAGCCCATATAAGGAGCGCGACGTAGAGTATAGATACGCGTTCCCGCAGGACCTGCAGCATATAGTCAGCATGTTCATGAATGATTTCATTCATAGTATGTATGCTCACCAGCCGGAGAGTAATATGACAGCATTAATCACATCGGGTAAGCCATGTATACCGAGGTTCTGGATGCCGATGACCCAGGGCGAAGCTGCTGCTCCGGCATCCCCGTTGCCTATAGCATTCAGTAAACGATCATCACGGCTTGAGCAGATAATTCCGACGGCAAATACTCCAACAACGTAGAAGAATGCCAGTCGATAGAATATTAAGCGAGCGACTCGGGGTATAGTTTTCCGGGGATTCTGGATTTCGCCAGCCGTGAGGCAGATCAGGTCGGGGCCGCCGATCGTGAATGCAGCGTAAATGACTACAGACCTGGATTCAACAAGTCAACACTTGCGCAAGTCAAGATGATTGGAGTCGTTCATATAGCTTACCAGAATCCGAGAAATCTACCAGCTGCTCCATCAGTATAGTAGGCGTGCATCGCGTTCCCACCGCCCCAGTATCGAAAACCGTAAGCGTCGCCTCGAGGGTTCCCACCACACATGGTGATGAAAGTAAGCAAAATGAGGCCAATGATCAGAATAACCTTTGTTGATGCCATGACAAACTCAGATTCTCCATACCACTTGACGGCAATCACATTCAGCAGGAAGCAGACGACCAGAGCCATGGCAACCCATACACCTGCGTTGATAGAAGTATTCCCTAATGTTGCAAATGTCAGAAGAACAACGAACCAACGATTGACTTGGGCTGGAAGGGCTTGACATACAATACTGCATCACGGTGGCCACAGCACTATATTCCACACAAACCAGCATGACACCACCGTAGAAGTAGGTCCAGCCCATCGAGAAGCCAAGAGCAGGATCGACAAAGCGGCTGGCGAGCTCAAAGATACTTCCCCGAATAGGAAGATACGCGCACATCTCTGCCACGCTGAGTGTACATGGTAGAATAAAGAACACGCTCCAGAATAGGTATCCAAGTGACAAGGAAAGCGGGCCGGCCTTAGATAGTACACCACCAATACCAACAAATAGGGCAGTGCCAATGCTACCTGCAATAGCCATTAGCTGCACGTGTCGTGGAGACAGCCCACGTTTGGTTTGCTCGTCGGTCATATAGATGGAAGCTCTTTGGATTGAACTCGTGTCGCATGCATTCACTACTCCTGAGGTGTCAAGGACGACCTTCTTGGAGTCATCTTGCTGTAAGATAGAAACCATCTTTGGCTTGTAAGATAATGTTGAATATGGAAGGAGGATAGCTGAGTCTTGGGAAAGTCCACGACTGAGGTCCTCTGAAACTGCACTGGTATATATATCTTGTTTTGCGCTTGTGCCTCTTGAGCAGAACAATGGATTGGCTATGTATCAAAAGAGTTATGATTTGTACAGGTTGATGGCTAATCTAGAAGTAGAGAGGTTATCGTCACTATACGATTTAACCTACCGCATATTTTCATGAAAT
>JAAOAR010000881.1:0-10709 GCA_013395995.1 Fusarium pseudoanthophilum | reverse complement strand
TCATGAAAATATGCGGTAGTCTGTTCTGGGTTATGGAATCCACGGCCGCATGGATAAGGTCGTATCATTTTGCTAAGTTGGGTTAGTTAGCTAGGCGCAACCTGATAAGTCAACGGGCGCAAACGCGGAGAACATGCCGCTAGGCTCTGTAGACAATTAAAGATTACACGCTTATATCAATGCATAGCTTGATGAATGTGTTGTTCGAGATCTCTGCTTGACCAGAAAATTCAACAGCACCGACCAATGACGTAGTCGTCGAAGTCGACACATTATACATACATCTTAGTTTTAGGGAAATACGGAGCAGCATCGATCATGTCTGTCACCACCACTGTCCAAGCCGTAAGACTTGAGGGCGATCAGTACTCGAATAACACACAGACGGAGGAGACGCCCGAGCAGATCTGCGCGACTGGGGGGTACCCAGCCCCAAGTGTCCCCGAGTTCCAGGACCCTTACACAAAGCGACAGTGGCAATTGGAACATATGGCTTCTGTCTTTCGGGTATTCGCACGCAAAGGCTTTACTGAAGGAACCGCTGGGCACATTAGTGTTCGCGATCCTGTGGAACCAGATACCTTTTGGATCAACCCGTAAGTGTCCTTTTCTGCCCTTGCATCTGAACGATAATTTTGATCCTGCTTATTAGCCTCGGCATACACTTTGGCTTGCTTAGAGGAAGGGATATGGTACAGATCAACGAAGATGGCCATGTCATTGGTGGAAATCGCGTCGCGGTCAATAAAGCGGGATTTCAAATCCATGGAGCCATCCATAAAGCTCGGCCTGATATCAATGCTATTTGTCACACACATTCTCCAGCTGGAAAAGCTTGGTCAGCATTTGGCCGTCCTCTTGATATCATCAACCAAGATGCCTGTGCCTTTCTTGGTATCCAGGCTGTCTATGAAAGCTTTGGAGGTATTGTTCTAGAACGCGATGAGGGGCAGAGAATCGCCGCGGCATTGGGCAAAAGTAAGCGTGTTGCCATTTTGCAGAATCACGGTCTCCTCACTACTGGGTCCACTGTTGATGAAGCAGGTTATCTGTTTACACTCCTCGAGCGATCTTGTGAGGTGCAGATCATGGTGGAAAGCGCCGGTCTTCCGAAGAAAATCATTGGGAAGAGAGTAGCAGAATATACTGCCAAGGCTTACCAAGATCCAGTAAGTACCTGAACAACTCTTTTACTACCTAATTGAAGAAAAAGTCGCGCTAATCAGACTAGAAAACATTATATCTTGAAGCTCAGCCTGACTTGAATTATGAAGCAGCTCATTCTAACAAAGAATTAAACCTCAGTTTTCAATAGTAGCTTCTTAATACACTTCGACTTTACATTATTTATTGGTTAAAGACTGTCCCGCATCAGCAACATCCCCAAATCGTAATTCTACTCTGCAGCCTGGGCCGTGATATCATTGCATTGCATAGCAGAGACGGAAACCGAAGAAACCCTAAACTAAAACACAGCATTCAGAGCATTTATAGCGTAGCTGCACGCGGCCTTGACATCGTTATCCACTTCTGCAAGCCTATTCCAGTTCCCCGCCAGGAGGTCCTTGATGGAGCGCATATCAATACTCGAAAGCCCAGATGATGCCTTATTGACGACCCTGTTGACTATGCCCATGCTCTCGCTCATGAATTTGGCGGCTCCATTTTGCTGGGCAGGAGGGAGGGCTTTGATCAATTGGACGGCCTCATCCGCAGCATTGTGGAATCGGTCGGAGAAGCTTCGGCTAGCGGTCTGACAAGCACCGTCGATGGTAGCATTCCAGGCGTCTCTATCGGGCTGCGTATTCTTCAGGCCTCGGATGGTCTCAATGCATGTTCCGGTAGCAGTCTGGATGTGATAGACACTGGCTACATTGATGCTGGTAAGCTGATTTCTGACACTATCTTGTGGTGGATAATCATCGCTACGCATTGCCGCCGCGAATGGAGCGTTTTCCATGGCGTCTTGAGAGTGCGCCGATGTGATGTCGAGACTTGAAACAGAGAGCGCCATATCTTCACGGAGTTTCTGCTCCCAAGCAGGTGTAGTTGCGCCTGTTGAAGACATAATGGTATTACTGAAAGATGGTTGACAATATTAATTTGGAGACTTCTGAGCATGTAAAAGGAATATGAAAAGTAATGGGCAACCTTTGTAATATATACCGCATACTTTCATCAAGCTCACTACCGAATTGCAGCTAATGCAAAGCTTCCCCAGCTCCTATTGGCTAGCTAAGTTCTCTGTGCTGATTTAGGTCTGAGCCACAAGCCTCCATTGCAAATAACACAACTGTATTGGCTAGCTGCGCGGGGTTATCGTCTTAAGTCAGCCTCTAAAGCCATCTTATTTGGTATGTGCCAATCGACCAAGGCTCTCAATCACCAGCAAGGAAATAGGAATAAAGGTTCATCAGCAAAGTCTTATTATACTATCGCCCTTCCTAATATACTATGTAGATATCCTATATCCATACTTCCTCCAGTCCAGTCCCATGTGTCGGTGATTCAGTCTTCCGTTTCCAAGTTTGCATTCTCAATCATTATCAGCTCATCTTTTAGGCAGAGAAGCGGGTGGCACGACGGTTGTTGCGAGTACTAGCGTCGTTCTCTTCCTCATCCTCCTCTTCATCATCGTTGCCATTACCGTTGGCGTTGTTGTTGTTTGCATTACCATTGTTGTTGTTGCTTGCGTTGCCATTGGCACCGCCGGCGGTGGTATCATCAGTGGTGTCGTTAGTGGTATCCTTAGTAGTATCGTTGGTGTTGTCATTGGCGTTGCCGGTACCAGCGTTGCCCGTGTTTCCAGTCTCAGTAGCATTTCCAGCATTGCCGCCATTGCCACTCACCATCTGGACTGGAATCACACCGCCAAATGGGCCAGCACGAGCCGGGTTCTGACAGCGGACAAGACAGACGTTGTCCTCGCCTGCGACTGTTCCAGTACAGTTTTGATTGGCAGGAATGGAAGCAACGAGAGGGAAGTCTCCCATCTGTCCGTCCCGGTTGCGACCCCGCTCATTACCCGCGACATTAGTTGTCACCTCGATGTTATCCCAAGATGTACCGGTGCCGTCGGCATTGATCATGCAGGTGTATGGACCAGCACCGTCTGAGTTGACTTGATGAACCGTCATCTCGAGGCTACCACCGGGGTTCACCTGAGGGAGCTCGGTTCCTGACTTACGTGTTAGTATGTGAAATCATTATCTGCGTCAGTAGGCATAGCTTACCTGTCTCTTCCATGATATCCAAAGTTCCTTGCTCGATGTCGTTATCACCGGCAGACAAGGTTTCGCCGACGGTATCAGCGGATTGGCCTCGGAAGCGGGTTGCATCTTGCTGGAAAGGGCGTCTTCGAGTTCCGTCTCGAGGAGTGGAAGTATCGACTCCAAGAGCCATACCAGAGCCACCAGCATCACCAACCGCGTTGGTAATGACACTGTGGGCTGAGACTGCTGCAAGGTCGGCAGCGACGAAAAGGGCCATGAGGAGGTTCTTGATGGGAGCCATGTTGAGATTTTGAGATTATTGTGATGTAGGTTAAGAAGAAAGATGGGCAAAGATATGAGACTGAACTAGTCAGAGACACTGGGAAAAGAGACCTGACCGGCAGGAGAGAAGTGATTAGAAGGGAAGTAGATGATGCTGATGCTGATTGTTGATGCTGATGATTAGAATCATTGAGAGGAAGATGATCAAACTTATATAGAAAAGTCAACGAGTCTGTTTCCTTTTACGGCCATCTTAACAAACACATATATCACCACCAAAAGAGCAGCCAAGTAAAACACAAGACACTCTCGAGACATTCAACAGCTTCACGATAGCAACCTCAAAATCTGTAAAACATCACCAGACAAACATATCACGCACCGCACGGCTTCTTCACGTACGCTTTGACCCTTGCCCGTCCAGCCAAGACCCGGAATCCTCGTCTCCCGAAGAACACAGCCACGCTGTCAAACAAAACGTCAAACAGGCCATTGCTAAACTGCGATTTGCTCATTAACCATAAAACGCCTGCACTTAAAACACAGAAACTGCTTCTGAGCTACGGACACGGGCCATGATCGGCAAACAGGTCGGCGAGAGCGGCACGTTTGTAACCGATTCCAAGACCTCGTCTATCTTCTGAGGAGCCAATCGTATCTCTGCGTCGTCAAGTTCCGAGATCTGTGGAGGTCCTAGCCAATTGTCTGTCGGGGAATGTGTTTTGGGGGAGAGACGTCGCAGGTGGCGTTTCAGGGGAGAGGGCTGAGCACACGGCCAAGAAGAGGACAAAACGGTTATGGTGAAGATTCAAAACTGTTTGGCTATAGCTAAGCTAAATATTATGTCTATTTATTGAAAAGTGTTGCATGTGATGGCGGCCGAAGGGTTGTTGAATGGGAATGACCCTTGTTGGGTTTGTTCCCGGCCGAAACCCTTAACGGCACTAACACGAAAGTGACTGGTGGGGTCAAATCATGACTCGACTGGATTTAGCTTCGGAGGATTCGGGGTTCTCATTCACCCTAGAGTTCCTCCGCGGCCAATCTTAACATCTCGTGATATCTAATTACACCGATAAGAGAGATATCTAGACAGTAGATAGATAAATACCAGTATTACTAAACGCTTAAGAATTTTGATTTAGTCCAAATCCGACCGAGATATCATCAGAAACCCTACTAGCACGAATAATATCAACAATGAGCTCGGTAGCTAACTCTCAGCTTCAACTCCGATGCGGACTTGTTCTTAAGAACAGGCTTGTCAAGACTGCGATGTCTGAGAAGATGGCTCAGGGTTTACTGCCTTCCTCCAATCACGAAAAGGTGTATAAGCGATGGGCAGAAGGTGGATGGGCAGCTCTGATCACAGGTAAAGCACAGCGAAAGGCTTACCTATATGCCATTAGCTTTGCCTGACAATGCATAGGCAACATCATGGTTTCAGACAAGTACCTTGGCAGCAATGAAGACGTCGCTGTCACCGGGAGCGTATCTAACTTGCTGAAGAGTTGGCCAGAATGGACGGCTGTTACCAAGAACCAGAATTGTCATATGATTGCTCAATTGTAAGCCTAGTATCTGAGTCGAAGGCTGAGACACGTCGCGACTAATTGCTGCATTTTGCTAGAAACCATCCAGGACGGCAATCAGCAATTGGAGCTGGAAAGAGAAGCATCTTCTCAAAGACAATTGCTCCCAGTGCTTTTCCCATCAACCTTGGAGACAACATCGTTGCCAAGCTAATCTGTATGTTGGTGTTTGGGACCCCAAGTGCTATGACCCGGTATGACATCGATGTTGTCATCGCGCAGTTCACTCAAGCTGCGCAACTGGCTTACCAAGCTGGCTTTCAAGGTGTTGAAGTTCATGCAGCACGTGAGTCACAGCATATGAACGAAGCTTGTATTATTTACTGACACGTTCTCATAGACGGGTTTCTGCTCTCTCAGTTCATGTCACTCAACAGCAACAAACGCGATGATGAGTTCGGAGGTTCAACAGACAAGCGCGTCGAGCTAGCTCTTCGCATTATCCGATCCATCCGAAGAGAAGTCCCTAAGACGTTCTGCGTTGGTGTAAAGATCAATTCCGCCGACTTCAAAGACGAAGAGGGCATGACCCAGATGCTACGACATATCGAGTTGATTCAGCAGGAGGAAATTGATTACATCAATCTCAGTGGCGGATCTTTCGAAGATCCACAGATGATGAGCACCAATTCGTCCCTGCAGCCAAGTTCTACAAGGTCTCGTTCAAGTATTCGTGAGGGTTTCTTCCTCCGTACGAGTGCAGAGATTCGTCGCAGATTTCCCAATCTTACACTGCTTGTGACGGGTGGGTTCAGAAGCCGGAATGGTGTTGCTGGGGCCCTTGATAGCAATGCCTGCGATCTCATTGGACTTGGCAGGCCAGCTGTGAAATATCCAGAGTTGCCAAACAAGATCATGTTCAATGAGGATATCGGCGACGACGAGGCTAGATTTGATGTGGAGTCTGCTCCCGGTGGTGGATGGTTGGCCTCGAAGGTCCGTTCTGTTGGAGCAGGCGCTGAAACTGTAAGTTCATGCCCTCTCATTGAGCGAATATGCATCATCGTTCAACATGCAGTTCCCTGACTAACATTATCTAGAAATACTGGGTGGCGGCTATGAAAAACCTCTGATTCACATATTATTCTCAGTAGGAATGACACACTACCTTGTCCCGATGCACTGTTTCCCATCCTGGACCGCGGCAGGATCTCAGAGTTTGAGTTCTGATTAATGCTCATATAGTATAACATAAAGAGAGTGAGTCCTATGACTTGCTCCGATGCCAATTCCTGGCGGGAGTGTAGAGTGCTTTTATTAATGACCAAAAGTAAAAAGCCCTTCAGGAAGTCTGTCTGGGACGCCAGTAAATGAGAACGTGAAATCGTCCACTGAAGCGTTCTCAATAGTACTTCTGCTGGAGGGTCGAGTCGAACTCCATTTATCTTGTTCCTCGTCGGTTTCACATAAATCACCGGTATCATCTTGATGAGGTGGCAGTGATTTGAGGGCCAAGAATCGCATGTGGCCGACTAGGTGATCAATCATGGATGGTTGCGGCTTTTCTTTACCGCAAAGTGACCACCGCGTTCCTTGAGAACCGCTATAAGTGCACTTCGTTCAAAGCCCGATGCGTCCTCGAACTCACTTCAACCACATTTGGAAAAGATCGCCCGATCGATACCACGTTCCTCTACTTCGAGCTACAGTCACCCCGGACAAGAGAACGACCATCTCTTCAAAGCGGTATGCTCTACCTGCTTTGCACTTCGGGACTGTGTCAACGCCGACAACCACGTGCAGCGGAAGGCGCGCCGACCACCAGACCTACCAGAAATACATTATGGCCTCATTGCATCAGGCAACAGGGTTCTTAAGGACGCCAGCACGCGTGATCGCTGGGCAAAAGAACATGGCATACTATGTTTTGAGAGGGAAGCAGCAGGCGTCATGAATATTCTTCCATGCCTTGTTATCCGTGGTATCTGCGATTACGCAGACGCTTATAAGGACAAAACATGGCAGAATTACGCAGCAGCAACTGCGGCGGCTTATGCTAAGCTATTGCTTTGCCATACTGCCCCCAGCAGAGCAGAATCAAAGACTGTAATAGATGATTGGGACAGTTCGTTGTATATATATGGCAGTGGAGATGGACCACCAGCAAAGCGTCGAAGAGCTTAGATAGACCAAGGGAGATAAAGGAGTAAGATGCGGGCAAACCATGGTTGCATTATCATGATGAAGATATCTGGGATGAATATTTAGAAGACAATATCTGTATCGACTGCGATATGGCCGTAGTATAAGCTGCGCGTTATCCAGCTCCAGAGCGACGCAGCCTTTATACACCTGGAGACATATCATTTTGTCGTACCCATAACCAACTCGGCAATCTGCTCGCCCGTCAGATCATCAAAGTCCGCCCTCCAAATTCCACGAGCGGCCAGTGCTTTGTTGGTCCAGTCAGCGCAAATCTTCTCTTGCTCTTCCGGATCATCTTGTGTTCCGAGAAAGACCAGCCTGCGACATGCACGCCGATAAGCGGAGGCGGATGTCTTTGAGATACCGAACTTGGATGTGAACTGCTCGACTATCCCGTTCGGCGTAGCATATTTGAGTTCGCGATAATCGCTATAACCGGCTTGCATAAGGAGCGAAGCCGTTTTTGGTGTGATAGTCAGCTTCTGTTGCAGTATTGCCTGCGCTGTAGCCATGGTGCCGTCGTGAATGCTGGGCGGAGTGCTGTATAAGACGGGTCCTGAGAAACAGTGCTGTGCCGCAGGAAGAAATTAAATAGAATAATAATAATGGAATTAGAAGGAAGAACTTAGTTTTCAGAGTCTGAATGGCGAGCTTAGGTGAAAATCTAAGCTTCAGAGGGCCAAAAGACTGTGAATACAGGTAAGAAATTATTCACGGTCGATATTGTCTTGCGTGTTGACTTTTGATTAGCAGACCACGCTAAAAACGCCACATTTTGATTGTGAATGTGTCTTGTTGAGCATGCTGGGCAACATGGGGCAATAAGTGGGGGAGAAATGGAACAACATGGCCCATTTAGCCACAGCTAGTTTGGGGTGTGATAACAGCTGATATTCAGTTACTTAAGGTATTCTGCTTTACGCTATTGGTAACTATAGGCAAACGCCACAGTGCTTACGATTACACAAAGTCAGGCCTCTCAACGACCTGTTACAATATTTACTGAGGCCGTTTATCTAGACCCTTCACCCTAGCGATCTCTCAGCTTAGGATCCGACACAAGATGTAATTTGAAGGTCACAAAAAGCGTAAACTCCTACCAACGACATTAGTCATCAGTCATGGTATAGAAAGGACTCACATACTAATAGCCATACCGTGAAGAATGTCACCATCAAGCGCAATATGCGAGCTCGATGACCTTCCCATATTTCCGGCTTGTATTTGTTGCCCAGAATTTGGCGAACAACAACACGGGCATATTCGTCTGCAGGCATGCCATTCTTGTTTCCTCCGTTCTTAACAGACTCAACGGTGCTTTTGATAGGTTGATATAGTGAGTCTTCGGAGATGAGAACACCGTCTCGGAGGATATTACTGCGGACATAACCAGTAACAACCTCAATGACTTCGATGGACAGAGGCCTTAGTTCCTAGACTCGATAATTAGCGTTGCATTCAATTTAATACTCTCATTCGAAACCAAAAGAGCCTAACTAACCACACGGAGAGTCTTGGTATACTGGCTGAGTGCCGCCTTGGAGGCGTTATATACCGACTGACATACAACAGGAACGTCACGGGTGACGCTTCCAATCTGAACAATACGTGGCCGAGGAGCCTTTCGCAGAAGTGGGATGAAGAGCTGGCACATTTGCATGACCGCTATAACATTGACTGAGAATAATTTCGTAGCTTGGTTGACGTCAATGTCAGTAGCTGGCGCTGCGTAGTGCATCCCCGCATTGTTGACGAGAATGTCTAGACGGCCTTTGGTGTATTTGGTGACCGAGTCTCTGAGCCTTTCGATACTTGTGGAGTCACCAAGCTCTAGAGGAAGCGCAATGATGTTTGCATGCTGTCTTGTGAGGGTGTCGAGAGACTCAATGCGCCTAGCTGTGGCGAATACTGTGTAGTTGTTCTTGGCAAGGGTAATAGCAAGTTGCTCACCGATGCCACTGTTGCAGCCAGTGACGAGGGCAAAAGGAGGTCCGTATGAGGCAGTCATAGTAAGATTAATACGGGTGCATGAGAAAGCGTAATTATATTAGTCCCTATCTTATATGCCATGCAGAACTGGGGCTCGTGAGGTGAAGTTGCGACGCGGTCGAGAGTTTGCCGCGGATTTCTAGAACAAGTTTCATTAAAACCGAGGCTCAAATTTTACATGAATCACAAGGCACGGAATCACGGTCAAGTAGGACTCTCCGATTAACTTATCTCTTGGGGTCGGACAAGCCCGACGCCCGACTCCTGCTCTAACGGTAGATCCTCCGACGCTAACTTGACCAGCCGCGCCACCCATGATTTTAGGGTAGTATTAGACCACGCCGGGGAAGTAAAGACAGTGCCTTGCTTCCCCCTTGGTTGCGTGATGGCCACATACCCTGTTCAGCCAAGATTTTCTTATAGCTATCTCCTATTAGTATTTCTCTCTTGCAGATAGATGATGCAGGTGACTGAATTGGGCGGGGGCACGGGACATCGTACTCAGTTTAGGTACTAGTAATATTTGTTTCTGCATGAAACCAGGATCGCAACCACCCTTGTAAAGACCTAGGGACACATGATACAGTATATAAGACACTTGTAAGACACGGAATCCAACATGCCTGGAGTCTGGAATTGTAGCAACCTATATAGTAAGCTATATAAATGCACAGACAGTAAGGACATTTCGGGCTTCCCGGGCCTAGAGCCCTATAAATATATAACTTAAATATTAATATATCAGTCTTAAAATATTATATATAAAATTGTATCTTTAATATAAAATTATTTTAAAAGACATTATATACTATACTTATACTAAGCTAAGTAAAGAAGAATATAATATAAAGAATTTCACATAAACCTAAGACTAAAGAACAGCAAGCACAGCTAAAAGACTAAAGCAATTGCTATAAAAATGGTGTGTGGCTAAGACAAGTTAGCCAATCAATAAACTCCTGTGCCGTGTTTCAGATACTAGCCGCTTTAATCTACTTACCAGACTTCAGGACAAGCTGTAGATCGTCTAACCTCGAAACCTTGCAGTTCTAGACCACAAGAGCTAAGATTCTAGGTCTCGATTACGATAGCTGAGGTATTGAGCCAGAATCTCAGTAATTATTAACAGTTGGCAAACTTCGAAACCCATATAGTATAGGGGCAGGCTCCCATTGTAAAGATAAATAGGCTACAGCCTCGTTTCGATAAAACAATAACGAGCTTTCACAACCCCGAATGAGGCTATTACTTAAATCTTCATCAAAGACATTTCTTTCGCATATCATTGAGTTATTCAATACTTGCCATTCGTCAATACGTCGCATACTAGCGCATGAACCCACGAGAGATCAGCGTCTTTTTGCACCTTCACTGATCAGAGATCTCAATCGCTTGTATGATGCCGCAGACGTCTATATACAGCACTGCAACCCTCCTGGATGCCGCCTAATAGAGGAGCTCATACCGCGTATATAAGGCGCGTAATATA
>JAAOAR010000880.1:0-14210 GCA_013395995.1 Fusarium pseudoanthophilum | reverse complement strand
ATATTATATAGCCTTTTAATATTAATATTTTCTTATTATTAAAGGCAGTATTTTAATAACTAATTAAGAAGTTTAGTAATTTAAGATCTAGCTTTATTATAAATAAATAATACTTCTTAAAGATATATAAAATAGCTTAAAATAAAGCTTTTATTAAAAAGAATATTATTAGCAGTTTTTATAGTTTAAGAATATAGCTAATAAATATAGAAAAGCTATTAATAAAGTTAGTAATAACCTTAAAGCTATTTAGTTAAAATGCCTTTTTTATAATACTTTAATACTAAAAAGTATTATTATAAGATATATTATATATATTAATAAATAAGATTAAGCTATTAATATAATTAAATTTACTTTAACTTAAGTAAAATAGGTATAAAAGAGATCTTTATTACTTAAGTATAAAGGTAGTTAATAAGCTAGACTATATAAATACTTAAAATACTATAAAAAAAGTAAAAATAGAAATCCTTAAGCTTAAAATAAAGTTATAAAAGCTATAGAAATAATATATAGTAGTTTAGTTACTATAAGCCTATTATTTAAAGCTTAAAGAGATTTATAAGGCTAAGGAAGTTAAATTAAAGAGATTAAAGAAAAAGTATAAAAAAGAAGCTAAAAAGAAGGAATTTAAGAAAAAGAAAAAGACTATTATAATTATAAATAAAGGGATATTATAATATTATTTTATATTATTTAATTTATATATAAATTAATAAAGATATTATATATTAAAGTTATTATAATAAATATAAGGGGTATGTGGAAACGGGGAGTACGCGGAAAGTGGGTATGTGACTCTATTCAACACCCAATGGCGGTTTTTTTATCACAGCCTGATCAGTGCTAAGAGTGCGTGATTGGTTTGGAGGACTATATAGATCCACCTAGACACCCCTTAGACATCACTGCGGTAAGACGGGCTTGCATTATGGCGAATGAAAAATGACTTTGAAAATTTGAACTGCAGGGAGTTAAAAATAGTGAGAAGTAAAAGTATGGTGATGGTAATTTTGTATTAAATCAGGCTCTCGCACTTCTGGCTTCGGGGTTTTTTCATTTTTCATCTGTCCTCTACCTGACGACCGGGGGTGGTGAAACGCTTGCAATGGCTACTCCAACGAGACCATTATTACTCAGTTGTGACACGGAATTCGATGCGGAGCAACATTTACCAAAGCAGTCCTTATCGCAGAAAATCTCAACTTGGAGAGGGATATTCGGTTACCTACCATCAGACCAAACATCAGTAACCAAGGCATTCAAAGACGCCTTTTGTGATCTAAACTTCTTTGGGGAACCACACGGAACCGATCGACCATTCGAATTGAGTCTCGTTCGACATATTGTTTGGGTCGGTTGCTGGAACCTTTCTGTCCTCGGCTTGCTCATCTATCTATGTCTGTTACCACTGGGGCTCAGCGATGATGAAAGCCCCTGCCAGCCAGATGGAGAGTTCCGGTTCGGTGGCATCGATCGGCCTGGTAGGTTCGATTGGTGGGCACCTAAGGGATTCTTTCAGATCACCCTTAGCTGGGGTCGCCTGAGTTTTGGAACCGCAAAGCTCGTGGACGTTATCTGGGACTTGGTGGGCGCCCGCGTCGAAGACTACTCTGATGCTTGCAAGATTAACTTGAAACTATAGGTTATAGGTCGAGGGGGCCAAACACTCATGGCTCTTGTATCATGGCGAGTGTTTGTCGAATATCTCCAACTCTCTCTTCTTACAAAACCTGCGGCATATAGCACGGTGTGGCTTATCAGGTTCCAGAAAGACAACTCCGCGCTCGCAACATGGAAACTGGCCGCTAGCTTCTTCAACGTTGGACTAGCATCCAAAAAGGTCATGTGCTTCATGATTTGGACGGCATTGCTCATCCTTGCTTTCCCAACGTTTGCCAGTTCAATGACCGGATATACGCCGTACAACAAGGCTTATGTTAACAGCGCAAGTGGAAAGCTTATTCAGTTTCCGGCAATCGCCCCTATCGCTTATGTGATACGAGATGGGGATAGAGTGGATTCCCTCAGTAGGGATTATCCCGTGTTATGGAAAGGCAGTAAGGCGACTCACGAAGCTCATAAGCGAGTACACAAACTTACGAGTTCGTTAGACTCCACAACAACTTCGAGATCTTCTACGGAGCTCTATGAAAAGTGTGATGAGCCGCGAGACCTCTATAACGTGCAAGCTGACTGTCAGCTGCAGAAAGATGTCTCAGAATGTATGTGCCCTGAAGTCTGTTTGTACATGGTATTACAAGGCATTAAATATTGACTACTCGCTAGACGTTCAATCTTATGGATTTGAGGGAAAGGGTAGTCAGAAAACCAAGCACGGCCAGAAAACCCATCTCCGTAATAAGACACTGAATTGGCCTCCCCTCAATGTAAAGGCGTTCTATCTTCCTACCACGTTTTATTGGTACTGGACGACTAACCATACCGACTCGATATCTCCAACACCTCGTAATCCTTACCCAGACACCTCAGCATTGACGTTTCTCGTTGAGGATGAGATATACAATGCGAAGGACGTCCAAGCTGAAGGGATATGTCAACCAATAAAGAATGGAGTATGTCCATAGCATTATGAATTTAGGATCACACCAAAAGCTGACACGTATAGGAATCTATCGAATATCAATGGGGATTTTCATTTCTTCAATTATTTGTCATGACTGTTCTTCTCCATTCGTGGAGTATTGGCCTTGTTGTGTTATGGACGACCGCACACTTGACGCTACAACAAAATGATATTGCAACATCGCCTGAAGGCTGGAAGAGTCTTATCAAGATGACGGACCAGATCAAAGAACAATTGAAGTGTACTGGAATTATTTGGGAAAATTTCACTGACAAAGAGCTGCAAGACGAGATTCAGCTCCTTCTCACAGGGGGACCAGCTCCTACATTGTCGGAGGAATCTGATCCAGAGAAACCCCTGCCTCAAGGACATTTCAGTGTATGGCAATGGATGTGGAGGCACAAGCTGCGTCTTGTAGAAGGCATGTACTTCGTTGCTTTCATTTCCCTGGAAAACACTCTTCGTTCTGTTGGACTATACTACCACTTCGACAAAGGGACTTTCGGCGTGGCAGTCGTTTTGTACGCGATCGCAAGCATGATCATCGCTTGTGCCCTGGGAGCGACATATCGGCAGAGGCTATTGACTTTATTAACAGCCATTGTTTCAAGTTTCCCCTTCTTGCTGTACGATGCCAAAGATCGCGATCTTGTGCTGCCTGGGCTCTGCCTAGGAGCATTCCTCGCTTTCTTTCTTGGTTCTTCAAGGGGGAGTCGCGCTGTCTTGTTTGTCGTTCTTGTTCTTTGTAATTATTTTGCTGTTCTTGGCTTCTTCATCTCTGTTGTGAGAAGGCGGCAGCCTGACTATGATCGTTATCTAGAGCAATAGGGCCAGGAGATTTGGGGGCAGCATGGCTTAGTATTGAGGCTTTCGAAAGTCATTTACCGCCTCAAGACATCCTTACTAGCCTCTGATCCTTCTGAAGCTTAAACCCAATTCACCGCATAAAAATACGGGCATAAGTCACCAAACACGCCGTTTCTTCAAACGTTGAGCTTCTATTGGCTTACTCAACGGTTTATCAAAAGTCAAGTGCGTCATTACCTGCACCTAAATCCAACGCTCATAGACTATCATGGTTGTTCATTGGCTGTTTCGCTGCTTACTCATCCATCCTCACCTCGCATCGAGTTCTGGGCTTAACATCGTGGTATCGTGCTGTCTAGGGAGGCTGGCTAGCAGGACAAGGGTCTATAATCTGACAAACATAGAGGTTCTGTTAAGAAGTGCATGAGGCGCAGCAGGGAAATTTTATCTTTGCCTTTCCCCTCTTGAAATGTTTTCTCGGTCATTTTGAGCCTCAAACTGAACTGTTGCGATGATGCTTGGCCTCTTTCCGACGTGTCTTGCGGTTGTCGCTTTTGCGGGCCGTGGGCTGTGTAGTTCCGACTTTATTACACCTGAATTGTCGAGTCATCCGTGGTCAGAAAACCAAGTATATGGAGTTAACGACGAAATTGAAATAAAGTGGACGACCAATCATGAAGGCTGCAATCTCTTCCTATGGCAAGACTATCCGAAGTTGGCGGTTGAGTGGTACAGTAAATTGTTAGGTCAATATAAACGACATCTCTCTGATTCTCAAGCGGCTAACAAAAGGCAGAAAACACGACTGAAACTTCACATGCCTGGAACGCAAGTTCCAGTAGTTTCTCTTCAGAGGCTGAAGACACTGTCTTTCACTTTGCTCTATACTCTTCAGACAAGGATATCCCTCTCGCGAATTCCGGATCCTTCAATATCTCAGGAACGAATTCCAAAAAGCTAAAAGCATCGTCTGCCTTAAACTCAACACCAGTTTCTACAGCGTCTCAAGCATCAGAAACCTCGACGAGTTCCACAGAGACGACTCATCATTCAGTGACCAACCCAGAAAGCAATCCAGGTTTATCCACGGCGGCATTGGTGGGAATTTCAGTCGGGGTCACAGTAGCGGGCCTTTTGATTTCCGGGGGTGTAGGCTTATATCTATGGAAACGCTTCACGCGGAGACGAACGACGGAGCGAGTGGATAGCATCGAGAAGTCCGATTTTGAAAAGTCTGAGCTAGGCAATACGCAAATATTGCAAATAGGAAGCTCGGAGCTGGATAGTACGAGAGATGCAGCTGAGCTTTGGGATACGCAAAAGCCGGGAGAGCTTGGGGATGAGAACAAGATACGAACGATATATGGACTTCATGAGGCACCGTAGACACAGTAACTTGAGATAAAATCGAATGAGTTTGATGATATCATATGACATTTGAGTTTGGGAGGCTTTATATACAAATGAATCAAATCGTCTGGACGAAGCATTGCCACCAACATTCTACCACATCTCTTTTCAAATACCCCAAAACGATCTTCAAGATATCTCAAACACGAAATGACTTTGTTGCGGCAATCTATTATCCGCATGGTCCATCATCCAATACCTCTCGGCTGTAGATGCACCGAACTCCCTCCACTTTCCCGACCAAGGTTATTTTAGATCAAGCCTCAGACTCTTCCTCCTCCACGGATCCGAAAAACATGCCAGCTAATGCGGGGAGATCAGCAAATGTCCGGGGCCCCAGATGCACCATGAGCTTAATTGGAAACGCGTCGGTTGAACCACGGCACTGGATCAGACAATTAACCATGATACTCTCCCTATAAGTAACTCCTGATACGAGACCTGATCGTGGATGTTTACACTCATCACCATTGAGCTTCTCAATAATGTCGAACATTGAACGAACCACGAGCAAGGCTGACTCCATTGGAGTTGACCACAAGGAGACTATCCTAGCTGTTGAGGTTGCGGAGGAGAGCAACACAACTGTTTGGAAACTTCTTAGGGAGAATATTCGTGTGATTGTCTTCACTTGGTTCGCCAATTGCGGCGCGTTCCTTTTTGGATATGATGTTCTCGTCCAGGGAGCCATCAATGCCCTCCCTATGTTCTCGTGAGTCGAACGCTTCCAAATCAGTTCTGATACAAATATCTGACCTGGCAGGATCACTTTTGGTTCTCCCTTTGGCGAGACATTCATCCTTCCAGCTCTATGGCAAGGTCTCTGGCAGGCCTTCAGCGCAATGGGAATCATGGCTGGCGCTGCAAGCAACGGCTTTCTCCAAGATCGATTTGGTCGAAAGATCATGTTTGGAGTCGGAGGTCTCATCTCTGCTGTTGGTAAGCATAGACAAAAGAGTTTGAATGATAATCTGATCTAACTTGGACCTCTCCAGGAACGGCAATTATCTTTGTGTCCGGCAACCCCGAGACTGTCGAACAAAGACGCGGTGTCCTCTTGGTTGGAAAGTTCTTCATTGGCTTGGCCATGGGTATTAGCATGTCGACTTGCCAAACATACGTATCTGAGATTTCACCACCCAAGCTTCGAACGATACTTCTCGGCTTTTACCCCTTCATGATTGTAAGTACTGCTAGACACCAACATACCGATGACGCTGACAAAGCGCTACTAGACTGTTGGTCAGATGATTGCCATAACTGTCGTGTTCAAAGAGGTCGCTACGATGACACACTGGGCCTTCAAGATCCCCTTCGCTTCTCAATGGGCATTCTCCCTCTACTCCGTCATCGCAGCCCTAGTCGTCCCCGAAAGTCCTGTATACCTCGCCGGCAAGAATAAGATCAACCAAGCCAGAAAGGCTCTGACCACCCTCGGATGTGATAACATCGACGAACGAATTGCCATCATCGAAGCTACAATCCAACAAGAGCAGAGAATGAATACCGAGCAGCCTTCCTTTTCAGAGTGCTTCAAGGGCACCAACCTGCGAAGGACTCGTATAGTTGCTCTGCTCAACACTCTCCAGCAGTTCATGGGAATAACACTGGTCTCAAACTCAACCTACTTCTTCATCATGGCTGGCATGACCCCGACTTTCTCTCTTACACTGAATCAAATCGGCGTTGGGCTGAGTATGGCGTGCACTCTTGTTTCTTGGGTCATCATGTCGAAGGTTGGTCGAAGGTTTGCTATCCTCGCAAGCTTTGTTGTTGCTGGTACCATCTTTATTGGAATGGGCGTCGCTGGCTTCTGGCCCCAGAATCAGACAGCCTTGAGGTACGTCTCTCCGAACAACTCTACCACCATACCTGACTAACAAATGTTACAGATTCATCGGCGTATCTGTTCTTCTAGCTGCTTGCACCGGTAACTTGGGTACAGGCTCAGCATATCCCATCGTGGCAGCCGAAGTCCCCTCAACTGTTCTTCGAGCCAAGACCCTTGGTATCGGTTTCTTTGTTAATGCCTTTATGACCTGGGCTTTCTCCCTCTGTGTTCCTTATATGTTTAATGCTGATCAGGGTAACTTGGGAGGCAAGATTGGTTTCGTCTTCTTTGGCTTCTGTGTCATTGGGTTCGTTCTTACTTGGATCGAGATCCCCGAGACCAAAAACATTACTTATGCCCAGATCGATTATCTCTTTCAGACCAAGACTCCGGCGGCAAAGTTCAAAGAGAAGTCTGCTACTGCGATTACTGGGGAGGCATGATCCAAATTCAACGGCCTTGGAAGTGATAGAGAACTTTGAGTGCTGATGGTGCTGATGAATATCTGTGGTAATTTAACACGGGGTCGGCTTTATTTCATGTCGATATGGGGTTTATGACTGTCTGCTTTGGTAGCTCAATTTGAATCAAACATACTCTACAGATGCACGGATAATCGTAGTGAAGTGATGCTCTGAACCTTTAGTGATCTTTGTTACTAGGTTCTCTCTGCCGGAATGTTTAGTGATCTTTAGAGAATGGCAGTTTGGGTTCGGGACATTTATTTTAACCAAGGTAATGATAAGATTTTTGGCATGTTGAGTATATAAGAGAATCTTTGAACCAATTAATCTTGAACAGCGTAGATTAATTTCAGATGTTTTCTTGCTTCCCAACAGTCTCTCGTGATGGTATGAATCATAATCTCTTGGACTTCACCAAGTGATCACATATTTATTATGCCGAGCCTTAGGATAGAATTCCATTCCGTAGTGATGTTCAGGTGGCATCCGCAGACTCGTGTGTGAGACTCACAAAGCCATAATGAACCGGGCTTTACCCATGCATGCGTCCGCTGGGGATCAAAGTCGATCATCAGACCACTAGATCCTTCATAGCTCGGAGCTGTCGATACATTGCCAAACTCTAGACCGCTCTGGATCGGTTACCAACTCCAAAACTGGAAATAGTTTCCCCGGATGTGTACACGATGAAGCGAAGTTCAACCGTAAACCGTGTCTAGTGTAACATCTCCTCATCGGGATGTGGAGGAAGCCAAGTCTAGCCAAGAGCCTCATCGGGTGTCATTGACCCGACGGTAACAAACGGCCGAGAACTGGAGCTGATGATAATATCGTATCATTAAAAAGCTCTCGTTTCGTGAATCTTATAATGGGCTGACAGCGTGTCAGGGTTATTTCGTTTCAGCCACCATCACAATGGCAAACGTTAAAGTTATCGACGTCAGATTCGAACATTACAGGCCTGGAAATACTCTTGGAATCGATGAGACAAAACCTCGAATCTCATGGCTCTTTGAGGGGAGTAGTTCGAGTCTCAAGCAGGATGCTTATGAGATTGAACTCACGAAATTCGACCCAAAGTCACGAGAACCCAAGGAGGCGAGAGCCTACAAAGTCAAGTCATCGCAGACATATCTTGTACCATGGCCCAGCGATGAGCCACTGAGTTCTCGCCAGCGCTATGTAGTTCGAGTAAGAGCATACCTTGCCAACGAGTCTGAGCCAACATCCTGGAGCGAGGCTGAATATGTTGAAGCCGGCCTTTTGAGCAAGCAGGACTGGTCAGGAACTCAGCTCATCTCCGCACCATGGTCAGACGAAGAGGACAAACCCTTGCCGGAAGATTTGTTCCGCAAACAATTCAGCATCAATGGAGCCATCCAATCCGCAAGGCTATATATCACATCTCATGGAGTCTACGAAGCCGAGATTAATGGGGAGAGAGTCGGTGATCACCTTCTTGCGCCTGGGTGGACAGCATATGAGCATCGTCTGAGATATCAGACCTTTGATGTGACGGAACTTCTTTCCGATGGCGATAATTGTATCGGAGCTCGCGTCGCTGAAGGTTGGTTTAAAGGACGTCTGGGTTTTGAAGGTGGAAAGCGAAATATTCATGGAACACGGACAGCACTGCTTGCTCGGCTTGAGATTACGGCAAAAGATGGGACTGTCTCCACGATATCGACAGACGAGACATGGACTACAACGCAAGGGCCTATCCGGATGGCCGAGATCTATGATGGCGAGAAATACGATGCCACTGCTGAAATAGAAGGGTGGTCAAAGGTAGGATCTTTGCCAGGAGATTGGCAGAAAGCTCAAGTTCTACCGCCTTTGTCTGAAGACACGGCACTCGTAGCTGGATCAGCGGAGCCGACTCGAAGGATTGAGGCCATCAAGCCAATCTCGAAGATTGACACGCCCTCAGGAAAGTTGGTGCTCGACTTTGGACAGAACCTGGTTGGCTATCTGCGAGTCCGTGTTCGAGGTCCAAGAGGCCACAAGATCACACTCTATCATGCTGAGGTCCTCGAACACGGCGAACTTGGAACCAGGCCATTGCGGCATTGCGAAGCTAGAGATACATATACTCTTCGTGGTGGAGGTGAAGAAGTCTATGAGCCTAGGTTCACATTTCATGGCTTCAGATATGCCCAAATCGACAATTGGCCTGGGTCCCAAGATGATATCTTGGAGAAAGTAGAAGCCATTGTTTGCCATACTGATATGGAAGAAACAGGGGATTTCTCTTGTTCAGATGAAATGCTCAATCAACTATGGAGCAACGTTCGGTGGTCAACCAAGGGCAACTTCCTCTCTATACCTACAGATTGCCCCCAGAGGGACGAGCGTCTTGGCTGGACAGGCGACCTCGCTCTATTCGCCCCGACAGCGACATTCCTCTATGGATGTCACGGTATCTTGAACGATTGGCTCAAGGGCCTTTACTACGAACAGAAGAAGCGCAGTGGTATTCCACCGATGGTGTCCCCTAATACCATTGTGGACGGCCTCTTTGCGCAAGTTCACCCCTTCGCAATTTGGCATGATGTCACTGTACTAGCTCCTTGGGCGTTGTGGGAGGAGCACGGCGATGCAGAGATTCTGGCTCAGCAGTATGGCTCGATGGTGGCGTGGCTGGATGCTGTGCCGATGGGCAAGGAAGCTGATAAAGACCACCTATGGGACTCGAGTGTGTTCCAGCTAGCAGTAAGTCCACCCTTTTTGTTGATGACTCTATCCTAACATGAAATGATGAATCATAGGACTGGCTTGACCCTAGTGCTCCTCCAGATGCTCCTCAAAAGTCAGCGACTGACATGATGCTTGTCGCCAACGCATTTCTGATACACTCTTACGACATCATGGTTCGAGTTGCAGAGATCCTCGGAAATGCTGACTCCACCGCCTACAAAGCAAAGGCAGCCACTGCCCGAGACCAATACGCCAAGCAGTACATCTCAGAGACTGGTCGCTTGACTTCAGATTCGCAGACAGCTTACGCTCTAGCCATTTGCTTCAATCTACTCGCCGAATCTTCTCAGTTGAAGTGGGCAGGTGACCGTCTTGCTGAGATTGTACGAGCCAATGAGTACCGCGTCGGTACCGGGTTTGCAGGAACTCCATTCATCTGTGAAGCTTTGGCAAAGACGAATCATATGGACGTTGCGTACGGCATGCTTTTGAACAAGAAGTGTCCTTCCTGGCTCTACCCAGTAACAATGGGCGCGACAACGATTTGGGAGCGGTGGGATAGTATGATGCCTGATGGATCGATCAATCCAGGGGACATGACCAGCTTTAATCACTATGCCTACGGCGCAGTGGCCAAGTTTATGGTTGAACGTGTGGCAGGTCTGAAGCAATTGGACCCTGCGTGGACGAGATGTCGTGTTGATCCTTGTGTTGGCGGGGGCATCACATCTGCGAGGACATCACATTTAACACCTCACGGGAAGGTCTCGGTTTCTTGGAAGTTATCAGAGGGGGAGGAACTACAAATTGATGTGAGTGTGCCGCCATTTACAATAATGGAGGTTGTGCTTGGAGACAGTGACTCTGACGTCCAAGTCGTTGGACACGGAAAATGGTCTTTTACGCGGCACGTGTAGTACGAGATTGATCTAGAATGACAATCTGGAAGCCTTCATCGCTTCCAATTATTCCTTGAAATTCCATGTGACCCAATTTGTGCCAATTAATTGCCGACATCGCAGGGCCTGATATGATCTGTCGTGAGGGGTTTCCGAAGGATCATCTTGGCAAAACGGAGGCACATGTCCTAACCAACCGATTCGATGGGCGATCACGCAAATCTTCATTCGCAACAAAGATAAAGGCACTTCTTGTCTCCTACAACCAATGAGGCATTTGCTAGTTCTCAAACTACAACTGAGCTCAAAGCAAGAGCAGTCGCTTTCCACCTGAGATAAGCTTCTCTTCTATTCTTCATCTTTAACTTCGAGGCATTCTCAGCATGACCTCGCCACCTCAAATAGACGCTATTGAACCTGCGCCAGTTCAGCCTCATCAGCAGACTCCCTATCATGTTGAGAAAGCGACGACTGCCGACTCCTTCACTGGCACATTAGACCAACCAGCTCCCCTCGACACCGAGAGCAACAGCGGAGATGTCGAGCTTCAAGATCAATCACAGCGTCTACCATTCTTCCGACTCATTCTCGCCTACCTCTGTCTATGCTTCTGCTATTTCATCTCATATCTCGACATGAACTCTGTCGCGACATCGTTGCCCACTATTTCCGAGGCATTGGATGCTGGTCCGACTGTTACTTGGGTCGGAACGTCCTACCTTCTCGGTCAGCTTTCATTCCAGCCACTTTATGGTAGAGTATCTGATATAACTGGACGGAAGCCCGTCTTACTATTCTCAATGGGCTGTATCGTGGTAGGCGGCCTCCTCTGTGGCTTCGCCGGCACACCCGTCTGGCTGTATGTCTGTCGCACAATCAGCGGCATTGGTGGTGGTGGCATAAGCTCTTCGGTGGCCATCATCGTCAGTGATCTCGTCAGCCTGCGATCTCGTGGGAAATACCAAGGATTTATTAGTCTCGCCATTGGGATCGGAGCTGCTTCTGGTCCATTTGTGGCCGCTGGACTGATACAGCTGACCACTGGCGGATGGCGATGGGCGTTCTGGGTCCCGTCAATAATGGGAACCGTATCCTTTGTACTTCTTCTCGTGCTTTTACCTCTGAAGCCTGTTTCTGGGAGCTTCAAGGAAAAGGCTCGTAAGATTGATTGGATGGGAGTGACGGTCTCGATTGCTGGTATCGTGTTGACGGTTGTGAGTATCCCGAGCATTACAATAGTCGCACCTTATTGACGAGTGACACAGATGGCTATCAACTCCGGAGGCAGCATGTGGGCCTGGAAGAACGTCAAGACCATCTCCATCCTCACTATCGGCGTCATCATGCTCCTCGTCTTCATAATAATCGAGGCTTTCTTTGCCCGAATCCCCATCATTCCCTTGAGACTGTTTAAGCAAAGATCCCCGGCTGTACTTATCCTCACAGGATTCTTGCATGATTTCGCTTGGCAATCTACACAGTATTTTGTCCCTCTATACTACCAAACTGTCCGAGGTTTCACACCGTTAAAGAGCGCGACGCTTATTGTGCCGTTTCTGCTGGCGCAAGGACTTGCTGGCGCTGCCTCTGGGCCGATCATGGCTCGCTATGCGAGGTGAGCATGCCAACCATTGGAACTCCAATGGTATTTCTCACTAGTCTACAGATACATGCCTATATTGCGGACTGGTTTCACAATCTGGACGATCGGCGCTGGCCTCAAGCTTCTCTTCAATGAGCACACTCATGTCGCTGTCTACGTGGTAGTTCTGGCTGTTGAAGGAGCAGGTATAGGATGGGTCCATCAGCCAGGTATGTCGACCGCTTTCTTTGGCCCTGGACCGGCAATCTGCCCAATTGACTAACTCCAATTCAGGCCTTGTTGCTTTGCAAGCCAACTCTGCGGACGAAGACCGTGCTGTAGCAACAGGAACCCGCAACGTCTTTCGCTCCCTCGGCGGTGTTGTTGGTATCGCCGTGTCCACAGCTGCATACTATACTACTCTGAGCAAAGCCCTTTCAGAAGCGAAGATGGTGCCTGAATGGCTTCGTGACCGAGTCTTGGATGGTACGTGGACTGTTGGGGAGCCCACCGCTGCAGAGTTCGAGAGAGCTATCATCGACGCGCGCATGCAAGGCTTTCGAGTGATCTTTATCACCACGATACCTCTTATGGCTTTATGTCTGCTGGCCAGTTTCTTGGTGGATGATATCTTGTTGAAGGGTGATGCCGCTCAGGGAGGGATGAGAGAAACAGGTCGGGCGAGCAAGCCAGGATCTTCTCCCACAGCGCGGTCGGATACCAAGAGGGATAGGTCGCAACAGCGAGAAACTTCCAAGGGATAACAACAGTTCCCAGACACTTCAAATTCACGTTATGCCCAAGCTATCGTCCGATATTCTTCCAGTGCGTCATGATCGAGTGTGTACAGAGCGTTTAGGACCAACGTCAAACGTCAGCGCAGGTTGCCCCCTCTTCCTCCGCCAATAATGCGTCGATTCCATCATCTCAGGACATTCTTCAATCAACCTCCCCCATTTCTTCCCAAAGGTCGCATTTACTTCCCATCCTCTTGCATCCCAGGCAACAGTCCATACCAATAGCGACGGCTGCTCTCCCACTCCAGCTCCCTCAACGCCCAACAGATCACCGCACAGCTCATCATCATCAAACAATCCTTTCCGCATACCATCAAGAACATTGTCGCGGAACTTTGGGAAAGGGAATAGGTCTATCCAGGGATGATGTGCGGTCGAGCGCTGCAGTGACGTTGGTTGAAGACTCGTGGGACAGGTGGGTGAGGGTAGCAGGATTGGGCCGATCTGGTAGAAGGGCGATATGAACTCATCGCGGCATAGACTTTCTTTTGGGAAACCGATTGCAGTGGCGTTATCGGCTATGGCGTTTAGAACATTTAGGCGGATGATTATGTGTAAATGAGATGGGCGCGGGGTATGTAGTGAATAGTCTTCGAGAGACTGCCGTATCAAGTTTCGAAGTCTCTCGGCCTCACATGTATCGGGTATGAGTAAGATACCATCGCCAATTGCCGGTACTCCAGAGAGTTGTGAAGAGCAAGTGTTGCTCAACACCGCCGATCCATCATGAGAAGTGCGAGTAGTCTCTCCATCCGATGTATCCTGAGCAGCCTTTCTACGACCTACAGGTGGCCTAGTTATCATTCAAGCTATACCGCCATGTCATGGGCTATACTCACGCCATGCTCTTTGATTTAGTCTATTCTGTCTTCGCTTTCTCTCGCGCCTTGAAGTTACACCAGTCCAGTCGTCTGTGTGGGTGCGAAGGTCGGGGAGAGGCTTGAATCGATCAAGCGCTGCGAGCACATCTTGATCTTTGACCGCTGAGCTCGAGCCCATGTTGATCGAGGTCATGATTCCAGTAAAAGTTCCGTAGTGATCAATTACAATCGATGACAGGTTGCAGTGATATTTCCTCTCTCAGCCGAATGCTGAATGGGCGGGGTTGATCAGGGAAGGGCACGCACTGGCAT
>JAAOAR010000878.1:0-13015 GCA_013395995.1 Fusarium pseudoanthophilum | reverse complement strand
CACCCCGCTCAACCTCCTGCTCCTCAGCCCCCCAAGGAGACCCAGCCCGGTGTCACTCCCCCCAAGGAGACCCAGCCTGCCCAGCCTCCCGCCGAGTCTCACCCTAGCTACCCTCAGCCTCCTGCTCCCAGCAAGCCTGTCGAGACTGCTCCCGTTGTCCCTGCTCCTAGCACTCCTGCTGAGACCTACCCTGCTCCTCCTGCCACCACTCCCACCCAGGTCACTGCCGGTGCTGGACGTGTCGGAGGTAGCGTCGGAGCTGCTCTCTTTGCGGCTGGTTTTGTCGCCTTCTTCCTGTAAATAATTTGACTGCTCATACGGAGCAACGAGTATATGACGGTTTGGAGATATATACGCTGCATAGTACATGCACCTATTACCTGCACCCTATTACTTTCTATTAGATAATTTCTTAGATTAATATATTTACGGGCATGAAGCCAAGTAAAGTATTTACTGTTCAATTATGTGATTGTCTTTATGAATGCTTGGGGCGTAGCTGGGATCAGAGATCTCATGTGCATGATGAAGGATTACTACATCGTTTAAGCTCATGTCACTTAAGCTATTCTATATCTGCCTGTGTTTCTTCTCATAGCACCACTAAATCGGCTCCTTGGACCGGAGTGACTCTCTGTCCTTATTCCGGCAGAGAGAACCTAGTGACTCTCTGTCGACCACCCGCCTGGCAAATTTCTGTCGACGTTTGGCCAATTGGCTCTATCTTGTTCCACCAGTCGGATGCTTTATAAGTAGTCGACGCCAACATGATAACGGGAACAGAGATGATGGTGGCTATGTAAAGTATTTGATCAAACCAATAATGGGTTCAGCTTCTGTCGGAGGGGGGACTCACACAGACGGCGTAAAGCCTGCATCGTTGGGTACTTCACAATGCCAGATCTATTACTAAAGTTGGAGACATCGAGTGTAACAAGAGAGTCGGGGAAGAATGAGAATTCTGGCAGGTTGTCGCACCAAGTTATTGTCCTGAACCCTCACGAATCCGGCCTCTTTTATGCTGGCTTGTCTCTGGCACGGATCAAGGAGCAAGCGGATCTGTCACATCAGTTAGTATTTGGAGGAAGCGTTAAATCGTAATGAAATGAACTCTCGAAGACATGCACCGTCTCTACCTCTGCTATCCGACCTTCTGGATCATGCTGGGCACCTGGTGGGATGTATAGGTCATAGTTCTGATGAAAACTGGCGACATCTGTTTCTAGACGGCATCTTGGTCATCGGCGAGTGAGCTGACCATGCGGAGCTCATCTCAAATATTGTATATTGACGTCAAGAGTGCAGTGTCAAGTAAGATGATGTTATAAGGTCTTGAAAGCATCCAGTTGATTTCATGGCAAGCTCGATTTCGACTATGATATCAGCATTTTGCTATAGCCATTGGTCAGTCATCGTGGTATCGATGTCTAAGTTGTGGGCTAGAAGTGTTATTTGCAGTTGAGATTTGTGGCTGTGAGCTTATTCCAGCAGAGAGAACCTAGCTCGATTTCGAGACCCGCTTTGTTGTCCCTTTCTGCTTTGGAAGATTCATGGAAATCTTTGAACAGCGTTAATTCAGTTTTTGCTTAGCGATCAATTAGTACGAGAAGTAGCCTGTATTCGTTGTCACAGACTGTAACTAAACACCTTCCAGATGGACTCTGGAGAGACGCCCTCTAGACATTCTGTTGATCACTCGAACAGTTCAGTAGTTATCTGGTCTAGAAACAGATAGATTGATTGGGGTTGTAAAGAGGCTGTGCGCCACCGAATGTCAAAGTATATTTTGTTGCTCCCAGGAAATGTCCATGGTGCTTCTTCTCTGTCGTGGCTGTGGTGGCAGTCTATGGAACAGCTTAGTTGCTAGGATCGCCAGGGCACGGCACCTGGTAGACTTCCGAATGAAAGTTCCAGAATTCTAGCTGGCCCACGATCGATATCCAACGGGCCCTCACTCGACTTCAGGTAGATGTCAAAATCTGGAAAGTGTTACTAGTGTCTGAGGTTTGCTTAGATTCCAGCCAGGGAACCTAGAAAAGTCATGTTCACTCTGCTGCAGCTGCATTGGTGACCATTGTGTGTATAGTAATACTGGATGCTGGTACAAGTTTGATACCTGTGTTAGATGCCTTAGCCTATAACTTGAGATATAGTCTTTTATTCCTTTAAATTGAATAAAGTTCTGTCTGGTGATCTCAGCTCTTAGCTATAAGGGTATCATTAAGTATATCATGAACTATTATTATCCTTTATCTATATAAGTGCTTCTATCCTTTTCTATTAATATCCAGGGTATCCAATCTTGCTTCCTAGTCAGATATAACAGTAGACTCATCCCAGCGCTCGGTACTAGCATCTCCCATCCCCCTTAGCTCATTCTGCTCAAGCGACGACGCCAGCTTATTATCCTGACCCCATAGCAGATAAACCGGATCGAGAAAGTTAAAAACCGCTATAGCCACGACCATGATGGCACCATCTAAACCGATAAAGTATCCCTCGTGGGTAATCAAGTAACCACTCCAGCCCTGCAGAAGCTCAACGGTTCGGTAGATGCTTCGGATGAAAATCATGGTCAAGGAAATAAAGACAGCAGCCAAGAGCCAAGTATAAGCCTTTGGCAAAGCGTTGCCATCAGATAGGCCTTGCTTTCTCGACTGCAAGTAGCACTTTTTGACAAAGACTCTTCTCAGAAAGTCAATAACTAAGACAGCGAAAACTACCATGGCTGCCATCTGGAAGACAATGCCAGCGACCTATTACGTTTTTTTATTAGTTACTGTCGCTTCGTTCCATAGAGCAACACAGTATGGAGGTTACCATGATATTTGTCCCTGGCTTTGTATCGCCATCAATCTTGTCCGACTCCGTAGAGGCCATCGCTCCTCCAACAGCTTGCACGATGAGAGCAATAATGTCGCATGTCAAGAACACAATAGCGTACATCCTCGGTCCAAGGATAGAAGATTCACGACCAAGTCGATTGATGAAGGCGCCGAGTATAACGTAGAGTCCTGCTGTAATGAAAGTCGGGGCGATGATGAGAGTTGTAATCTGCATCAAGAACGCATTGTTGTTGTAGGGACATTCGCTCGACCATGTTCGACCAGCCCAACCAATTACTTCGGCTGATTGATAATATTAGCAACTATTCACGCTTGCGACTGAGCCCATGGAAGGGAGTTTTTAACATACTCAAGGCTCCGACTCCAAAAGCAAATGATGTCCATTGCCGTTTCCTAACGAACTGGATAAAGTGGCCGAAAAGACTCAGACCAAAAAGAGCGCAGAATGCAATTCCAGCCCCTAATGTCGGGACATATCCGTATGAAGTATCGATACCATCTATCAAGCTGTGACATCCCGACCTCAGTGTATCGACCTGTTCTTGGGTGAGCGGTCCCGACGCATCCGTAGTGTTTGACATCTCGAAAAGATAGCTCGGTGTTCGTTTCGGCCCTGGTCGTTTCGAACTTATAGATTGCAAGTCGTGGTGGACTTATGATGCCAAGTAATGGTCACAAATAATGTGTTTACTCGCTATCGAGGATGTCGCTTGCATGGAGATGTGATAGCAGATAATGGGAGACATTTTGGTATAAATATGGGGTCTGATCATGACATTACCCACCCGGTGTCCGCGGGAGCCCATTTCCAACCAGTTGGGCGTTGAGGTTATATTTATAAAACGTCAGAAAATTCTAAGACACAAGTTCCGGGCTTCCCGGCCGAAGAAACTCTTCAGCAACAACCAACTGTCACTACAGGAACAGAAGCCTTGAAATGTCGTACTCAGCACTCCTTAAATGACTCAATTGAACATAAACAAGCAAAACAAGAAGAATTAACACGTTGGTCTTCAAATGATATATAATATGCCAGTTGACGAGCGATACTGTTATTTGGAGTCTAACGGGTATAACGCTCTGGCGAAATGGTAAGGTCAAATCAGCCGCTTATCTAACAGCTACGAACCGCCAATCATGGTATTTATGTGACACCTATGGAGCGTTCCATTGGCAGTTATTTCTCCCTTCCTTGATAGCCCGCGATAAGCTTTACGCATTCAAACCTAAGACATCCCGTATACCCGGTTGGAGGCTCTTCTGTTACATTCCATGCCGGATACCAAAAACCGGTTGAAGCTATAAGCCACTGACGTAACACAGTTAAGTTTAATCAGATAAAGAAGACCGTACGGAGTATGCGGGCCAAGATAACTCCCGCGCCATAAGCCGTACGCCGGTTATCCGTGGATATCGTCTTACGGAGACTGGGCTGAATGCCAGACAATTCAACAGGATTTAGCCGGCAAACATACAGTTTCAAACAGAGCCCTGTTCTATCCGGAAAACTCTTTTTTTGCGATATTCGTTTCTTTGTGTATCATGATTTAGAGCTTGACTTGGAGTAAGGTTTGTTAAGTCAATCTTCCGAACTTCCGATACATGGGTCCAACCATGAAAATTTATTTCGCGATAGCCGCTTGGTCAGGGCACAATAAAAAGTCACACATCGACCACCACGGAAAGAGTTGTTTGTTTTCAAAAAAAATATCATTGAGCAACATATCGAGGGGAAACATTAGCATGTTGTGTCAGGCCTAGATGCCTCTTTTGGTCCGTTGTCAGATTACATCTTCAAATGAGAACTGTCATTGTTTCTTATTGACAATCTGAACTGGATTAACAGCTAAGCATATGCATGTTGTTATGCTAGGCCTCTATGTTATCTCCTCAGCTACGATATAGGGTAATAATTCTGCGTTCTTAGACAGAGTATCTGATCGGATAGCAATACGCGGGTCAACGCTGCAGGTGAATAGAATGTCACCAGTGACAAACTAGACTAGGGATCTCGTTTCTTGACCATGCAAGGTGAAGCTAGGGAGTGTTCCAGGTGAGCGGATAACCACAGGGTACAGGGGCACGTTAACCGCGTACAAGATCGCGACCCGCGTAAAGAATTAGGGGCGATCAGATTGATCACGGACAGTCTTGGCAATGAAACACAGATCATTAAGAGCAAATGTTGCGAAAACCTCAGAGAGGTTTTTACTCAGAACCTCATGAATACACCAAGAACAAGGCCCTAATGAATGATTGCAAGCTGTCGTGAGTCTCTGAACTTCAGTGTCAAGGGCTTAAAAATCTAGTTAGTAGTTACTACGAAGAGACACCCGCTCAAAATACCATCGACTCAAGAGACTGCTCTCCAAGAACTCCCACTTTCCGATATGCGAAACTACAAGACATGGTGCATCAGTTCCCCTGACTAGCCTAATGCGAAAATCCGCCAAACCACCAGTTAGCATCGACGACAAAGTTGCAAGACCCAGAAATAAGCTTAAACAATTTAGTTCAATAGGCGGAAATTTTATTAAATTAACGTCTCAGGCCTTCCACGTGCAGCTTACGCCATCACCAAAACATCAGACGAACTTAACCAAGTCAGAAACAATTAACCTTGACTGTTGAACTGAGTCTGTAACAGTCCCTAAAGCTTGGGCCTATTACCGCGCGCTTGGGGCCGGGGCCTTATCCGAAAAAGGCGTGCGGCTCCACGAAGCTGAGACGATGTGCTTTTCCACCACTGTGAATTGAGATGCTTCTTGGCGGGCGATAACAAGCGTCGATCACTGAATCCGATGGTATATGGTGAAGAAACATATATAAACGTGAAACTCTTGTCGTCTTGTTTTTCGTTTCTTCAGCTTAGTTTCTCATCTCAAGTGCAGTACATTCACTCTTTTTTCTACATTCCATTCCATTCTTTCTCTTCACTGTGTGAAGCTGGTCTATTACACTCTTTTTCCAATCAATACCTGACTTTTCATCAACTTCACCCTTTCTCTCTTTTCAAAGAATCAACATGTCTTTCAAGGTCGCTGCTACTCTCGCTGGCGCTTTCGCCTCCGTCGCTCTCGCCCACGGAACCGTCACCGGCATCAAGGTCGACGGAACCTACCAGGCCGGCTACGACCTCAGCTCCTACTACAAAGCCCAGCAGGGCGGCGAGATCCCCACCATCGCTGCCTGGTCCGCCGAGAACCTCGACAACGGCTTCGTTCCCCCCTCCGACTATGGCACCTCCGACATTGCCTGCCACAAGAAGGCTGCTCCCGGTAAAACCTCCATGTCCGTCAAGGCCGGTGGCACCGTTGAGTTCCAGTGGTCTGACTGGCCAGAGTCTCACATTGGTCCCGTTCTGACCTACGTTGCCAAGTGCTCTGGAAAGTGCACTTCTGCTGACCCTGCTACTCTCAAGTGGGTCAAGATCGATGCTGCTGGTCTGGATGGAACTTGGGCTGCTGCCGATTTGATCAAGAACAACAACACCTGGACTACCACTGTTCCCGAGACTCTTGCTGCCGGTAGCTACGTCTTCCGTCACGAGATCATCGCTCTTCACGGTGCTGGTTCCAAGGATGGTGCTCAGAACTACCCCCAGTGCTTCAACATTGACATCACTGGTTCTGGAACTGATAACCCTGAGGGTACCTTGACCACTGAGCTCTACACCGACTCCGAGCCTGGTATTCTCTTCGACCCTTACAAGGGTTCCACCACATACGAGATTCCTGGACCTGCTCTGTACGGTTCTGCCTCTGGCACCAAGCCCGTTGTCCCTGACACTCCCTCCAACGGAACCATCTCGACTCCCGCTCCTTCTGCCCCTACGCCCGTTGCTCCCACTCCTGTTGCTCCCACGAGCCTCGTCACCTCCGTTGCCGCCGCCGCTACCCAGGCCGCTGAGGTTCCTTCCACTGAGGCTCCTGTCGCTGAGGAGGAGGGTTCTGAGGATGGTGCTCTCCCCAAGACTTTCACTCTTGACACCTTCATTGACTGGCTCCGCTCCAAGAACGGTGGCTCCAAGAAGGCTCGCCGTCACGCTCGCCAGTTCTAAGTTATCTGAGATACACTAGGAGAGGACACGATGTGTTGATGGAGGAATATTGATCCTTTGAAAGGTCAGGCTTATTTTATATGTAGATAATAGTGAATGCGCTTGCAGAAGTCAAGCCCATGTACAATATTAACATCCAAACACTCTTAAGAGCCCACTTACACGTGATGTCGAATGTTGTCACTGAAATGCGCCAGTAATTAATACATAACCACAATACTTCTTCTACAACACTACACATGATACTCATAATATGAATTATAATTGCCGGGAGCGCTTCTATGCAACGCACCTGAAGTCCGAGACCTGAATTGCTACGTTTCTTCTGATGAGCTAATCCGCTGTGAATGCTTCTCATATGGGCACAATTAGATGGGTAGAGAACCCGGGAAGCAGGAGATAGCGCGGCTATCTGTAACGAGTGCCTAAAGATAGCCTTCTCAACGTTGCTTTGACTTTTCTATATTCGAAGGCTGATCGTTTGCTGAGTTCGGAAGTGATATTTTCTTTTGAATATCGTGTTTAATATAATAATTAAAGACAACCCGGCTTAATGGAAAGATCTAGCAACAATCGCTACAAAGCTGGACTGTAGTGACGGGCAACCCATTACGTAGTACTTGATGAGCAATCTCATGTGATATAATTCTGGCAGTTGACTTGTGTGTGGAGGGCCAACATTGTGCAGACGTCAGCGAATTGATCACTAGAGAAAATCCACATCTGGGCATGTCAGCCTTGAAGTATTTTGAGTTGGTCTTGGAATGCTGAAGTTGATGTAAAGGGCTGCGATCCATGGCAGAAGGAGCCTTGTCTATCTAAAGAACAGTTTATCGGCAAGCTACAAGACAGCTTGTCTGATTCGCAAGGACTAAACCATGACAAGTTCCACTTTCTCATGTCGACATATTACACAGAAAGTCACGGTGTTCCTCGAAGCATTAATCACTGTAAGACATCTGATCATGGTTTCTGAGCCAGGGTCAATCTGGACGAGGCCACTCCAATCGCGAGACTGGAAGTCCACCCCGCGAGAGCAAAGATTTAGTTCTTGCAACCGCTTGGAAGACTGGATGAACAGCTGATACCCTCAAGAGCCCTACAGACCCACAGACCACTGCAAATGGAGGGTAGCAAGCGAACCTGTATGCCATATCTACGATACATACCTTCGAGCGCCAGTTCACAGTCCAATTGGGAGTTGGAGAACAAAGTTCAATTGGATCAGCGCAATTGATGGGTAAGGAACACCACGTAGAGAGAATAAGGACAGTTTTGTCTTCGTCTCCTAAAAAAAGCTGCGAGACCTGGGCAACGGGTATTGCTCACGTACCTCAGATGTGTTACAGTTGAGACTTGTGGCTGAGACTGAGAGCTTGGATCAGCAGACAGAACTTAGCTCATGTACCTCACGAAGCTGGCACGGGACAAGCTATTGTGTTTTCATCGGGAGCACAAGGGGCGTAGCTTGGAAGAAATATAGCAAACAGTTTGCAGTTGCATAGCGATTGAAAAGCTCAGCCGCTCAGAATCCAAACAGCATAGCAGGCCTTTGAAAGGGATGCAGGGGATCAATGCATGACTTAGGTAAAAGAAGTATTTCGACATTTCTACAGTAAACTGTGAGTGATGTTTTAATTCAAATCATGCATAAGAGCTAATACTGCCGCGCTCTCTCATTCAGCCATGATACGATCGGATTTGTCAGATCCGGCACCCAAAACCTCGTTCCGCACCCTGAAAAAAACACGACAAACGAGGGATCGGCCCTTTGCCGTCCTAAAATACCTGTAGAATTAGTTTTAGCGTATTCAGAGGCGCAGTTAATTCTGGCTATTCTATAATACAAGTCTGCATTGCGACCCTGGCGTAGCATCAGGCCGAGGTCGTTTATGCATAACCCCGCGTCGTCGAAGGTCCAACGGCCTTTTGAGGACTGCTCCGTGAGGGTTTAATTGGTGCGGTTGGGTCCGCGGGCAATTGACAATTATGTACCTACTTGGTTTGGCTTTTGTGTCCGTGATAGGTAACGAGTTCATGATGTGACTTTTATGTGCTGCGGTTTATGCCTGCCAGAAATGAGTTATAGTGTAACCTGGTTGGGTTTATTCCAAGAGAGCTATCCATGAAATCATGCTTTGCAAGTGATATTGTTAAATGTGATATGACATGAATACCTAAAGCGGTATTGAAGATATCTTTGTAATGATTACGATGGTTTTGTTTGGCAGCTGAATAAACCCCTTGCCAAGCCAGTGTTCGTGATATCGTTTAACATAAATACTGTTCCTGTTACTCACTTCAACTTTTCAGTGCATCACAAACCATTCAACTCAATACCAATTCTCCTCTATCAGTTCTGTTTAGTAACCACACAATCACTCAACATGAAGTACCTTCTCGCCCTCGCTCTGGCCATCCCCGCCATCATGGCCACTCCTGCGCCAGCTGCCGACAAGACTGCGAGCATAGAGGTGCAAGCCTGCGCCTGCATCAACGCCGAAGGCAAAACCACAGTCAACGGCTACTGCGGGTACATTCGCGGCCGTGGTGAACGAGTCGACGGTGGTGAGCTTGTAAGTAACTCTTGTTGCCTCTTGGATGTCATAGGTTTGCTAACGTCGCTACTCAGTGCTACCCTGGCGACAAGTACTCAGATTACATGCCTGAGTACTTCACTGCCGACTTCTGCAAGAGCTACTATCCGGGCTACAACGACCGCATCTGCAAGACCAAGACTGTGTGCCCGCTTATTGGAGACTCCTGGGTTCCCTGTTAAGTTCTTTAGCCTTGATGGGAGGCCGGAACGCCTTGATGTTAATTTCTATGGATATATTATTAGTTTCTTTGCTGTCTTGACCTCAAGTTTGCAACTTGAGGCCTTAATTGAACTCCTTTTACGTGCATGCCTACAGGCTTGTCCCATTGCCTCTCACTGTCTACAAACTGCAAATCTGTCCCCCCGCTATATTGGATTGAGTGATCAAGATAAGTACGTATCGGAAGCAGCCAATGAGAAGCAACGGAGGTTCCGGCCCCCGCGGTCCAGTTGAAAAGCCTCCCCTCTCACACACACAAATCTGACCTGAGTGGGGTTCCCTTTTGGTCAAATCCAAGAGTAGTGGCAATCCTCTCCAACTACAGCACTAACTACTAAATATGGCTCCCTCAGAAAGGAGGATACTGCTACCCAAGCCCGAGGCCAGATCTCAAGGCGAAAATGACCAGGAAGCTGCTGTAGCCAAACGCAGAACCCTTGCCCCGCGCAGACGCAACGTTCCTGTTGCTTGCCAGAGTGAGTTTCCAGGGCAAGAATTCCAGTGGCAAATCTGACCGACAACCTATTCATCTATAGACTGTCGGGCACGCAAGGTCAAGGTAATTTCTTGACTCGATTTATTGCAATCCAGGCTCTGCAGCGGCAGCTAATAGTAAGATGATAGTGCGAAGGTGCTCGTCCAAAATGTAATCAATGTGAAAGGGCATCAATCGACTGTGTCTACGACGCGCCAGCTGGCCTGAACCACCGCCAAGCAGATAAAGAGCAGATCGCCAGGCTCCAAGCCACGGTCGAGCATCTCCGCCAACGCGTCTCAGCGCAAAGTACTCCAGTCTCTGACCAGCTGACATCTTCACTTAGCCCCATGCCACTGGGGGCATCGCCAGCTGGAAGTATCTACACAGATGGGCAGTCGTCGGCAGACCTGGTCGAATTGCTCAGAGATCAGCCCGAGGAATTCGCCCTGCAGGTCTTGGAGTCTCTGCGACAAGGCCGTTCCCCGAAAGACATTATGGATTCTACTGGCGGAAATTTGTCCACGAATATCAGCCCGTCGATATATGCAGCAGCTAGGGGCAGCGTCACCCCAACACAAACACCGCTCGAGTTCCAGCTCGTTGTTCAGTATCCAAAGGTCTATTCGCACCTCACCCCTCTTGATGCAGCTTCGCTGGATCTCGGCCTACTTGGCATCCAGCCACAGAATGCCAATATCTTTCAAGACCCGGGGTTATCGAACCTTCTCCACGACACTGTATCCAGCGCAACGTTAGACAGAATAGTCCAACCGCAGGATGTGTTGGGCAGAACATCATTTGGGGTCGATAACGGCATTTTTATCGACCCTCGCCTTCATCTTGTTGACATCTCGCGCTGGACAAGCATCCCCATAAGTAACCAATTCGCCGCGGAGGCCATCGCCTTATATCTCAACATGAACCAGCCTTGGTGGGCCTTTTTCGACACCGACCTATTCCTAGATGATCTGGTCATGGTAGAGACCAACTTCTGCTCCAGAATGCTGGTCAACGCTCTCCTTGCCTGGGCCACTGTGAGTCTTCAAAACTGCCAAATCTACATGCGTCAACAGTTATCACTAAGCTCGCCTCACAGCAAAGCTATGCCCACTATGAACCGATGGCCGCTACACTACCCACCAAGCTTTTAGATGAGGCCCTGCGGATCTATGAGGATGAGAAAGACGTTGACTGTCTCACGACTGTGGCAGCGACATCTCTGATGAATATGACGTTGACTACGCTAGGAAAGGATAAAGCGGGACGTCGTTTACAAGAGGATAATGCAAGGATGGCTCAGCGCATGCGATTGTACGGGCAATCGGAGGTCTACTCACAGAATAGGCTGGACCTGAGCGATGAATGCGTTGAGAGAGCAGCATGCGCAGCTGCTTGGGGGTCTTTCAACTTCCAAATGTACAGTTCCGAGTGACTCATACCCGGTGCGAAGCCAAGCTGACATAGTCGCCAGGGTTTTATCGATGAGTTATTACCGAGAACCAATGCCCAGAAGGGCACCGAGGTTTCGCATCCCAGGGAAAACAATGACCGCAGCCCAGCACGGCATACCTAGCATCGACACTACATATACCTGCGTGTGTCAGTTCTGGCTGATCGTGTTTGACATGACATACCTTTACTACTCCGAAAAGTCATTTTCCATGTCGTCGGCTGTGGCTATCTTCCAGAGGTTCCTGGGCTGGGCAGATGCACTGCCAGCCGGAGTGCAACGTCACGAAAACAATCCAGACCATGTTCTCAACATACAGTGAGTTGACAGTGACCCTGACATAATTCGCCAAGATGCTTACATCACCAAGCATTTGGTTTCATACAGCTATTATCGACCTGTTCCGCCCCTTCGAGCATGAGCTCCCGCAGCCGAAGCTTCCCGCCTTTGCAGGAGTAAACGCCACACCGAAAGCCATCACATCAGTATCGATCGAGCAACTGAAGCGTCTTGTCTATCAATACCGTGCAAATTGCGAGTCGTCCAAGTACTCCATCATCTGGCAAAGCGGTATGCTCTACCTCGTCAACCACATACTACGAGATTTGTCCAGTAATGAATCGCAGTTCTACTTCCTACTGTGCATGCGCGGCTATCAACATCTGGCTCGCTACATGCCTTTTGTTAGTGGCATAGTGCAGAGTCTGATAGTCATGACGAACCGGCAGGGGGTTCCTTTGACAGCCAACACGCAGCGGCTACTTGAAGAGGTGCGGGATGAGAGTCGCAGGAGTCGGGAGTTCTTTAGCGCTTATCCGGTTGATCTTGAGATGGTGGCGAAGGACCCTTCTTCTGCGACGTTGGAAAAACTTACTAGACGCTTTCAAGAGGAACCCTTAGGGGCGAATCAGGGCGAGGCATCTGATAGCGGAAGTTTGCCAGATAGCTGGAAGGGCACCGCCCAAGATCTGACAACCACGCTTTCTATGCTGGAAGATGATTAAATAAACTACAGGCCCTAGCCTAACGATGTACAGCCTGACTAAAGGTAGTTACTTTTATAGGCCATGAAAAGTTGCTGTATCTAGTGATATACTAAAGTTAATTTATCAGGAAAACCACAGCTTAGACCTAACTAACTATATATATTTTAGTATATTTTCCTTTATTTAATATAAGGCTAATATAAATTAGCCTTAACTTAACTAATTTAATTTAACCTTTTTAAGGTCTCTTAAACCTTATTTATTTACTTACTTTAATATAAATTAGCTAAGTATTATAGTTATAAGCTTAAGTAATAAGTTATTTTAGTAACTTTTACTATATTTATTTTATATTAATTTTATCTTATTTATTATT
>JAAOAR010000877.1:0-17111 GCA_013395995.1 Fusarium pseudoanthophilum | reverse complement strand
ATATAATAGTTTATATTAAATCTTTTTAAGAGTTTTTAATTATAATTAAAAAAATAAAATAATAAATACTTTAAGTAATAATAGTATTAAATAAAAAATTATCTTATAATATAAGTTTATATAAATCTAATTCCTTAATATAAGAAAGTCTATCTAGTGCCTAAGCCTTATATATAAGCGCTATTATAGTATCTCTTGCGACTAGGCAAGATATAACTTTATACCGAGATGTCGACTAAAGGAGAAAGTGGCCTCGGAAGAGCAAGATAATATCTACAAGGCACAGAAACCTTTAGTCTTTCTGGGACGATTTGGTTCTAGAGACACCGTGCTCAAGTCGAGTCAGGATCGAGACGGACTTGCTGAGCAGTTTGGTATTGAGGCCTTTGAGATGGAAAGCGCTGGTTTATGGGAAGACTTGCTATATATTGTAGTTAAAGGAGTCTGCGACTATGCAGACTCTTATAAGAATAAGAGATAGCAAGACTTTACTGCGGCAACGTCGGCTTCAGCTGTTAAAGCTATATTAGAGCGCTATATCATATCTGATAAATAGACGCTGATACTCCAGGCTTACAGATGTATATCAGGTTATTCAGTTGGACACTGTTAGGCCACCTCAATACCTGGAAATCCTAAATACCGTCTGTAGTTGTCAGTCCCCAGAGGTAAGCCATCGTCCTACCGTAGGTACCCGAGGTAGTGAATGGAAATGCCAACGTAGTTCTCAGTTTTGGCTTGTTACTATTTGAGACATGAGCATCATAAACTTCGGAACGGGCCGATGATGACATTGGATGCTATGAAGCATGGTCTGAGTCGCAAACTTTACATTGTTGCCGTATATCCGAACTTTATGGGAGAGGAGCATGGAGGGACTGGAACGTCTGTCGCGAGTGTACATTGACCACTGCCAGGCCCACCAGTACACTTCATATGAGAGATATCCTTGGGTCGGATACATTTCGTCGTCATCCGTACATCCGATGAGTCTTCTCTCGAAATGTCCAGACGGATGGATGTTGCATCGAGCGCAGAAGAAGGTTGAGCCTCGCGAAATTTCCCGACATCAGTTGAAGATTTATGACATAACGGCTAGGGTTCAATGACATGATCTGACGAGAAAAGAGAAGAATAACAAAATAATAAACTTAATTCTGGTCACAGATAATAAACCGCAGCTGATAAATGTGCAATGCGTCCACTCACAAACGATGTCTAGACACAGCGCATGAAGGGAGCCTCAATGCAATACAACACAACAAAACCTTCTGTAATCCCAGCATCGGCAAATCCTGTGACACGGCAGTTGTGATATACGCGACATGACCGCTCCGATGACGACGTGCACACTCTGCAATCTCTCTCTCACCTCCGCGAACTCCGAATGCCGTATTTCGCTCTGTGCGAATGAAGACTCGTTATCGTCAAACGTCTGCTTACTTTATCTGCGTTATCATTGCTCTCCCGTTCACATCTGCCGACGAGATTTATTAGCTCCAACGCAGGCATGTCGCAGGGAAAAACTCTCCTCGCCTCGTTTTCCTTATAACATGCTGTACCTAAATAAATATGATGACATTTATTTACCTAGCCGTGAATTTGCGCTCGGATATCTGCATCAGCTGGATTTGCCGTGTTTACTTGCCGAAGTGGTGGATCATTTTGTCCCCAAATACCCCAGAATGACCTGTGGGGGCAAACCTGGAGTACCCGAAGACCGAGACTGTCATCAAGATCTGTCTAAGTTGGAAAAGTGATATAAGAAGAGAGAGTATGCTAGACTTTTAGAGAATAGGAAAAATAAAACCACTTCAGTGCCTTCTTCAACAACTCTTTTAATTAATTGCCCTTTTTTGTGCCTTCAACATGCACAGTGGCTTGGTTGAAACTCTTCTCAGTGCCCTCGCCCAGCATTGGGTGTTGGTACTTACATCGCTGACTGTCGCGTGGCTTGTCAAGAACAGATATCACCATGGGCTAAATAAATACCCCGGTCCCTTTTTGGCGTCTTTGACGGATTGGTGGCGCTTCTGGGATGTTTATGGGCAGAGACCTGAGGTGACGCTGCAGAAACTTCATGCTAAGCATGGTGATATTGTCAGATTGGGACCAAATGTTCTATCGTTTGCGGACCCTGCTGTTCTCAAGTCCATCTACGGTCTCAGCAAGGGTTATGTCAAGGTATGTCAGTCACCTCGCTATACAGACTTGTGCTTACTGTCTTCAGTCCGACTTTTATATTGTTCAACAATCCGTGGTCAAGGGCCACCGTCTTGCATCTCTCTTCAGCACTACAGACAATGACTTCCACTCCCAATTCCGCAGATGTGTCAACTCTGCCTTCTCCATGAGTGCACTGGTTCAATACGAGCCCTTTGTCGATAACACCACCAAGCTGTTCTTGGAACAGACCGAGAAGCTCTTTGCTAAGCGTTCCGATGTCTGTGACTTTACACAGTGGCTTCAGTTCTACGCCTTTGATGTCATTGGCGAGATCACTTATAGCAAGAGACATGGCTTCATTGAGAAGAATGAGGATGTTGAGGGTATTGTCGCGTACTTGGGCAAGCTTTTCCTCTACGTTGCACCTGTAAGTCATCCGTGTACTGGGTCATGTTCTTGACTAACAGTGACTAGGTCGGACAAATTCCCTTCCTTGACCTCATCTTCCAGAAGAACCCCATCTACCTCAAACTCTCCCAGTGGGGTCTCTTTGACTCAACCATCGCCGTCGCTCGCTTCGCCCGCGCCCGCATGGCTGAACGTCTCATCCCTGAACTCAAGTCTGTCGACAGCCTCCCCACCAGCAACCTCAAGAAGCAGCCCCTCGGTCAAGACTTGCTTTCCAAGTTCATCGCCGCTCGTGAATCCCGCCCCGAGTTTATGACAGACACTCTCGTCCAGACCATGGCTGTTTCAATGGCCTTTGCAGGTTCAGAGACCACAGCTATCACTCTCTCCGCCGTCTTCTACTACCTCCTCCGAAACCCCGAATGCTACCAGAAGCTCAAGAATGAGCTTGATGAGGCTGCCAAGGCTGGTGTCTTTTCTGACTATGAGACTGGTCTGGTTACTTTCGCTGAGGCTCAGAAGTTCCCCTACCTCCATGCTTGCGTTCAAGAAGCCTTCCGTATGCACCCAGCGCCTGGTCTTCCTCTTGAGCGAATTGTTCCTCCCCAGGGAGCAGAAATTGGAGGCGAGTTCATCAAGGGCGGTACCATCGTCGGTGTCTCAGCATGGATCATCCATAACCGCCCTGAGATCTTTGGAAATGATACTCATGTGTACCGACCTGAGCGCTGGTTGCCCGACCCTAACCTCGATACCGAGGAGGAGGACAAGCGTATCAAGAAGATGACGGGTATGATGTTCCAGTTTGGCATGGGCAGCCGAACATGCATCGGCAAGAACATCAGTCTATTGGAGATCTACAAGGTTGTACCAAGTCTTCTAAGACGATTCGAGGTAAGCCATACCCATCCCCAGCCGATATCAAGACAATGCTAACAAGAATCAGATCAACTTTGAAGACCCAAGCAGGGAGTGGAGGATCATCAACGCCTGGTTCGTCAAGCAAACAGACTTCAACGTCAAGTTCACACGGAGAGAGCTCGTCCAGCCCGAGTTCTCAGAAAAGCAGGAATGAAAGATGTATAATGAAATTGTAATGACATAGATTGTAAAAGTTTATATCACTTATATAGATAATTCTAAGCAATGCTGCTGCTCTTGATGATGGTTCCGAAGGCATCGCCGATCTCGCTGAGTGACACCTTGACGAGCTGTGAGGCCTCGACACCGGGGATGTCGCGATCGCCGACGGCGTCTTCAGGGATGATGACGTCGTAGCCGAGCTCATCAGCTTGACGCGCGGTAGTCGAGACGCAGACATGGGCCTTCACGTGATTAGTTAACGTCTCAGTTATATGGCTCAATGACTTACCATGTAACCCGTGAGGACGACCTTCTTCTTCCCAGTCTTATCCAAAAGATTCTGAAGATCTGTCTTGGTGAATGAACCGGGGAAGTTCTTGTGGATAACAGCCTCGCCATCCTTGGGCTTCAGCTCCTCAAACTCCTCAGCGAGCTTAGTACCTGGGGTAAAGACGGGCGCGCCCTCTGGTGTATCGTGTACAACGTGCACGATGCTTCCACTCGCATCTCTGTACTTCTCCAAAAGTCCTGCGATGACTTTGCGCGACTCAGCAGCGTTGGTGACTTTGAGCTGGCCCTCAGCGTACTCATTCTGTGCGTCGATGATGATGAGAACGCTGTCGGAAGGGCTGGCCGTAGAGGCGGGGATGCCGACGAGGTCACGGAATGAAGTTGCTGAGGCCATTTTGTCAATGATGATATAGTGAATAATTGGTATTGTACACCAGATGAGTGGTCTTTATATAGTGGTTAGGTCATTGAGACGACCCCTCACCTGGAGCAATGGTCCAACTTGATGATATCCCCATTACTCAGCAAGCAAGGTCGAATTAAGGTAAAAAGCACGTAATTGGAAAGAAATCCGGCCAGTAATTAATCCAGGTACAGCGTCTAGAGCGTCAAGTCACCAATTACGCCTTGACTAGACTGGATGTTGACTGCTGTGTCCTTTGGTCCGAAGAGCGCTCTCAAATATCATTGGATGAGATCATTGGGTTTATGCCCAATTTGTATATTATAGCCGACAGAACGGGGTCTTCAATTCTATCCCACTGGCCCATCCTCCGCCGTACAGTAATAGGTAACGTTATGATCATTAATGAATCTAGAACTGACTACAATTTCTTGCATAACGATACTACAGAGATATGACTTCGGGCGATTGGCACTGGTACGACAAGGAGTCTTCTGGAACGATCTCGGCCACTTCTGAGCAGCTGATCGTATCAATTATAAGGGTATTATTAGGGAATATTCTAGTCATAGGATGTCCAGCAATTTAACCGTATATCATCCTCCCATCATCAAATCATCTTCTAATCTATGTCGAAAAGGTAAATCCATTTGTCCCATATCCATAGGCACATACATTCCGTGCCTCCCACTTCAAAAAGTCGTCCAGGTCATGATCCAAATTACATCCCATCGGGGGGATTTCAGACTTATCCAAGTCCTTTCCGTCTAACGAGATCTGAATTGGTATCATTGGACTTATGGGGCTTGACAATGAGCTCGCTGTAGAACTATCAATGTCTTCTTGCGTCTCTGTCCATTCCTGGGTCTTCTTGCGTAACATTTTTGGTCGAATTGGTTTTGGTGCCTTGAGGGATGGCATGCGGCAGGCTATTGTCGGTCGGATAATTGTCATGTGTTTTGTTTCGTCTTGGCGTTTGTTGTTTAGGGCTTGGGTGAGGGCTTCGAATGCTTTGTCTGTCTGGTGGGTGATGCACTTGTTGCAATCTGCTGACGCACTCAATGTGTGTCTGTGATCGAGTGGTGAATTGTCGGTACTCGGTGCCGGAAGGTTTGGCATCATGGAGTGTCGTTGTTGACGCTGTGCCATTGCAGATAGATTGGTTGTTTGTAGTCGTAGTGGTGATCTTCGTCTGAGTTGTGTAATATTTGAGCCAGCTGATGGTGATTTCCTCTCATCCATACTCCTGTCGCGTTTTATGTTCGATCCACCTCTGCTAATAACAGTGAGGAACTCTTCTTGTCCTTCAAAGCTGCTTGGCCGTAGCACGCATGCAGATTGACTATGTTGGTCCAATGAGGGCGAAAAGGACATGGAATTGCGGACGTCGTGGACTGCGGAAACAGTCTTGATAAAGATAGGTTCGGAATCATCGACGCTTCCAAGCGGTTTCGCAGTCGTCGGCCATTTTATTAGCGATAGAGCTGGTGATGCTGGCTCGGCGCTGGATATTTCTGGGCTCTCGAATGACAGGGATGGCTCGCTGTCGGTAGGTGATTTTGTAGCGGGCGTTTGCGACAGCTGGAGAGCTCTGCATCGTTGCTCCCAAAACTCCAGGCCATCGAACCTCTTTACCATTGTGTGTTTGTGGTATATGTTAGCACGATCGTAAATCCATAGAATAAATAATAAATGTTCTAGTTAGAGGATAGAAAAGTAAACATGAAGAAGAAGAAAAGAATGGGGTCGTTTAGTTGAAATTATACTGAGACAATAACATGATCAAGGGAGCAATCCCTAGAAGGGACGAGGGTAAAAGCTACTGTAATTAGACACAAAAGGCCCCATTTACATTCCGGCACTGTTTTACGATGAGACGTGCTCGTATTGCGCAGAGCCTAATGGTAGACTCGGCGACACCTACGAGCTTACAAGGGTTAATTGATGGTATCGTGACATTCGTTTTTTTGTGGCTCGTGCCGAATTACGTCTGGAACGAGCCGTTGAGTGTTGCACAGCCACGCTCCGCTAACACGAGATAAAAATAGCAGCATTAAACGTGGCATGGTTCTGCAAGCTTGGGCTGTGTTGGGTTAGTCACGCGCAAACTGTTCGCATTCGAGATTCATTAGGGAGAAAAGTATTTAAGCTTGTGGTGTCCGAGGAGTCCGACCGGAGTTTATGTGGGAGAGTGGCTGAAGACAACGTTACGCAAACTGTCGCCCTGGCTTAGGGGCATGACGTAGCGGCCCTTGGTTACCCTAGAGATCATTAATTCGAGGGAGAATTGCCCTGCAAAGGGTTGTTAAATCGGGTCAAGGAGGAGTTTAAATCTCGAATCATATTTACTACATTATTCCAACAGCGAGTGGGAGTTTGGAGTGATCAACTTGCATCAATGTTGTGAAAGGATTGGCAACGCTTCACAAACATCATCACTTCAGGTTCTGAGTCATTGTCATACGATGGACAAACACTCACAACATCATGCAAGATAAGCGAGCCATCAATTTTTGCGGAGTCTTCAGTCTTTAGCAGGTCCCTAGTCTTATTCTTGGATGGTTTTTGACTGTTCTCACAGGGACTCACAGTCTCACAGCTCATGTAGCCGGAAAATGCCGTTCGCCACCAGGACCAATGTCACAGAGCTGTCAGAGCAATCTAGACCGCAACAAGGAGCATCTATCACTCTGAAGCCAGCCCAGACAAGAAACATCAGAGGCTCTGAATAGTACAAACATCAGTAACTCTCATCTGATTTCTAATCTCATCGCATCAAGAGAAAAAAGTAAAGCTTCCCCGTGGGGCACAAACCCCTCTAGCCGAGATTTCCGAGGTTCACTACCACTCGTCCCACATGGGTCCAGTCCAGCCCCTTAGCCCCTAGCAGGGGGCCAGTTCCTCAGCAGAGAACAGCCAAAGTTTGGGGTAAATCTGGGGTTCATTCTCCTCCGTTTTCCTGCCTGCCTGCTCCTCCTCTTCAACCTCGGGTACCATTTCGCGCGTGTCGACCAGGATGAACAATACTCAGCAACCGATTCGCTTCGCCAAGAAGCCCGTCTCGAGGAAGCGCGCGACAAAGGCGTGTCTTAAATGTCGCAAGCGAAAGGTCCGGTGTGATGTCACCCGCACCTCGACGCCCTGTACCAACTGTCGACTTGATGGCTGCGAATGCGTCGTTGCTCGTCGTGCTGATGCTTTGTATGTTATCGATGTCATCTTCAACTTAACTCTGCTGACAGATACAGTCCTATTCCTCATCGTGGCGCCTCCGTCATCTCCGATAATGACGTCCTTATTCGAGACTGTGAAGCCGTCACGGCAGCGGCATCTACGACATCTTCGAACGACGATAACCCGACGAGTCCCGTCGACGATGCGACTGCCGTGCTACATACATTAGAGGAAAGCGAATACAAGACATCGGTCGAACATCAAGAGCGGGTTGACCTCGAGTCACCCACGACAAATTCCACCGAAGATGTCATCGAGGAGATTAGAGAGATCCCACCGTATCCACCCTCAATCATCGAAGAGCCCAGCGAACCCGTGCGATCCGAACTCAAAGCTCTATACTCTTCAATGCCCTTCCTCCGAACCCTCAACATGCGCGACTGCGATTTCCACCACCTCAACGCCCAAGGCTGTCTACGCGTCCCGTCCAAGCCGATCCTCGACGAATTCATCCGACATTACTTCCTCTACATCCATCCGTTATTGCCTCTTGTCAACGAGGCCGATTTCTGGAATGCGTATGATCCTACGCCTAATTCTGCGGCGACTGGGACGCCTGTTTCCATGCTTTTGTTGCAGTCGATGATGTTTGCTGCGTGCACTGTACGTTGACATCACCACTTTCGCTGTTGGGTTGTTCTAACGAATAAAGTTTGTGTCTAAAGAGAGTCTCCGCACGTTGGGATTCGCCACTATCCTTGAAGCCAAGGAGGCTTTTTATACCAAAGCCAAGGTAAATAACATATGGTATTGTTAGTGAAGCGTTTCTAACATTGATTAAGCTGCTATACGACTTCTCGACCGATCCCGATCCCATCTCCATCGCACAGTCCGCCCTCCTCTTGACCTATTGGTGCCCAACATTCCGCTCCGGACCTGGCAAGGCAAACAGTAGATGGCTCAGAATCGCAATCCAACATGCCAAGTCATGCGACGCCGATAGTTACGACTCCCCCTCTTACGGACTACACATATCACAACAAGATGTCAAGAGACGGAATATACTTAAGCGTATCTGGTGGTGCTGTATTATCCGCGACCGAATTATGCCCCTCTGCGTTCGAAGGAATATCCAGATCACAAGTGCCCATTTCGACTTTGCCAATTGCTCCCCACTATGTTACGATGATCTCGTCGATGAACTCGAGTCGTCGCGGGTCTACAACATCGCCACAAAGCATAAGCTCATCCTCACGTTAGAACGCTTGACTGAACTATGTGTTACGTTGACAGACGTCCTGGGTTTGGTGTATCCGACGGAGACATTGCCGATTTTAGATGCGGAAGCACATTCGACGGCGTATGCGCAAGTACAGGAACACAAGAGGTCACTTAAGAACTGGGCAGTCGCGACAAGACCACCGCTCGCCATTCAGGATTTGACTTTAAGTTCAGGAGGATACGAGGACTCTGCAGTATTGTTCACCAACCTAGTCTGGATCTACTTCCAGTAAGCTCACCCATCACAACTCAAACACATTTTACTGACATTTTCCCAGCGCTAGCCAAGTCGCCCTTTGTAACTACGAACTCCATCTCGGTCTAATACTAGGCCTCGTCAACCAAACCCCCACCGCATCCCACGAAACCCAATTCCTCAAGAACAACAGAAGAGATCTCCGAAACGCCACAAAAAGTATAGCAGAGTGCTTCGCTCGACTACATCCCCACCGACTCACCCGCTGGCTACCCAGCAGCGCTGTAGCATGCACGGCTCTCCCTCTCGCGATGCACATGGTCGATATGAAGATGTCCACTGCTTCTTCTTCAACAGAGATATGGGCCCGTCCGGAAGTTGCTTCCAAGCAATCACGACTCAACGTCCTCATCCAAGTCTTCAGGGAGCTTCACCCCAAGTACGATGGCGTTCATTCTATTTCCAAGACAATTCGATATTTTATGGAGTGTAGTGATCGCGAGGAACCTTCGCAGATGATGCTCACCAATGATCACGCTGATGTCCTGGCCCGAAGTCCAACGCAATACCTCAGGCTGGCTTTGACCATCGACGTGTGCCTAAGCCAAGATCGATTGGCTCAAGATAGTGACTTCCCAGCTGCTTTGAGACGCTTCTTCAACAGAAATAGGTCTTTGATGCCGATGCTATTAGGACAACCACAATTTGCACCAATGCCAATGACACAACAAATAACCCTTCCTCGACCGCTCTCACCAGCAACCTACGCAAAGAGCTTTTCACGATGGATGGAAGATGATCCCTCCGTGGGCTTTGCCATGCAGATGGGAATAGACATTGGACCCCAATCACCTGTCGTCTACGAAGTCGCGGAGCGAGCACGGAAGACACAGTCAGAGAGTACAGAAGAACCGTCTCCTGTGTCTGAGCAGTCACAGTCACAGTTCAGCGAATCAGTTATGGGTATGGAGACAACAGAGGATCTGTTACAACGTCTTCAAGGGGCAGTCAGTTGGGCTCAGAATGACCAAGCGTTGTATTTTGCGCAAGAGATGGGCTTGTTGTCTGACGGGATTGGGTTCAACCAAGGTTATAACCAAGATTTTAACCAAGGGTTTTTGTAAATCAGCTTGCAAGCGCTGCAATCTAATGACTGACATGAATATCTATATAATTACTGTCGCTCTGTAGTCTCCATCCGCTTTCTGCCTGTACCCTTGATGGTATGCCCCTGCTTGCTGTTGTTGCAACTCAATTTCCGCGAGGGTATATCCGGCTACCACCATTTTCAGCCCTTGCATCTGCAGCCGAATGCTCTGCATTGCTCAGAAGTTCAATACTGGCATCTGAGTATTGCTGCCCTCTGTCCTCCTGGTGAGACGAATCATACGGAGAGTCTTTCTGCCTACCCTTCTCATCCGGCATCGAGTCCACAGCAAAGAGAGTTACCATATCCTCACCCATCCCCTCCAGCCTGCGCCCCTGTCTCCGCAGTACTAGGCGAGTATCGCCAAGCTGTTTTGAAAGAGGCTCTGCGCCAGATGTTTCTGCTGCGGGGACGATCGTGTCGATATCGGGGTTCCGTGTAGTACGCAAAATAGTTGAGAATGTAGTTGCATAGGATGCCGATGCTGACTTGATGCATAGCAGTCCGATGATGACGATAACTAGGGAAGCCAATAGGCCTAGACCGTAGGCGATGAAGAGGTTGCGAGGCTCATAGGAGAAGGCAATTTGAGTGGTGAGGTAGGTAATATTACCATGAGATGCCACAGTATCATTTTGCCTGTCAGAAGTGTTAACATAGCTTCAGTCACAAAAAGTGCATAGGTTTGCTTGCAGTAGTTTTGAGTTACTGAAAAGACTTATCGTCGCATTCTTAAACAATTGCTCTAATGCATCCGCCATAGAGATATTCCCAATCACAGAATCAGGTGCTTGTGGGCGATCTGTCGCCGCATTTACGCCAGCAAGAACCTGCATTTCTTTGGCATCCATGAGAACAGAGCTCATGATCTGTGTCTGAACAGGTTGCATCACACCGTAGTGCGAAATCCCAAGATTCCCAAGTAGTAGCTTACCCAGGGAGTCCATGAGCGCGATGTAGGCGACAGCAGCATTGAACCGGTCCGAGTTTTTATCCTCGTTGAGACCGGCGTCACTAGACCTTACTCCGTTTAGTCGTTTGGACCTGTAGCTAATATTTTGCTGGCCGTTGTCGAATGTAAAGTTGACGGCATACGACGAGTTGTAGAGCGCGCATTCGATCGACTTGTTTGCCATGATATAACTTGTGGTCGTGTTGGACGCAGGTATATCGGGTACCACAACGAAGAGCCTAGACGCATTAATGGAGTTGCCCGTCTCATCAATGGTTGATTGCGATGAGATTAGAGAGTAATTCATTGCGCCCCGCAAACCAGCCAAGGCGTAGCCCTCCTCAGTACTGTTCACCGTGTTGGTGCTTGGAACGAATCCAACGTATCCGGCGGAGTTCCCGCAACATGTCTCTTTCTTGACAGCCTCAGCCAGAAGCTTTGCAAAGGTGGTGTTGCGAGGTGTACTGCATGAAATTGAAGGGCCGTGAAAATCGACAGAATATGAGGAATTGGGAAAGGGTGCTGGGAAAGTTAGGATAGAGCCTAGAGATGCCACTGATAAGAGCACCCGTGAGACATAGCTCGAGGGAGCATAATACCCAACTCCACCTACGCCTGTGAATTGGGCAAAGTTGAGCATGTTATTGTAGTCGAGCAGTGGAATGGGAGCGTCCACAATTGTAATGTTTGGACGGTCAGAAACCTGGACTGTCAGGGTAGCTGGAGTAATGACTGCGATCAACGGGAGTGCCCTATCGGAGAACGTCAGTAAGCTGCTGATACTTCGAGCTTCTTGCCTACCAAGCTATGATGGCCACTGCTGCAAGCGCCGGCGCAGCCGTCCAGAGTTCCCAGGTAGTAAAATCCCATGCATTATGCAAGACGCCAAAAAGCGAGTTGACGCCCTCGATAGTGACGGATTTTGAACGCAGTGTTCGCCATAGTATTTGCGTGTATGCGAACCCGACGGCAGCTGACAACAGGGCCCTTGTGAGGAACGCGATACCGGTGCCGACACGGAGAAACCACTCCTGTTGGTTTTGACTCTTGATGATCCTACCGTCGAGATAGTGGTAGTAGAGATGATGACCGATAGCGAGGACTAATCCCAGGAATAGACTTCCCGTCATGAGGACGGGTGTCAGCTTATGCACCGCCATGTTGCGGTGTATGTGGGGTTCTGGCAAGGTTGATAATCGTCGCTGTAAATAGTTGACCTTGTTGATTACAAGGGCGGAGCCGGGAATAAGATAGATGTTGGTTTCGTCTGGGGAGCCTCCCAACTATACACCATGCCGCAATCGTCAATACCTCAAGTTGAAAAGAAATAAAAAGATGAAAGAAGAGAGCCATGCCAGGCAGAATCTCGCAAGGTTATCCTGTTTTCTGCCTACGGCCCCCAACTTGGGGGCCAAATCCAATTAGGCACCCCTGTAAAGAGCCTCAAGATATCTTACCCCGCAACATGAAACACTGTCGTATCGGGGGCGATATACACGATTGGCTAGGTGTAAATTGTGTTACCATTATAAAGAGAGTGCTGGCCTGAAGCCAAACAAAGTACCAAGATTTCCCTAAACGATAACCAGTTTCGCGGACTATCGCTAACTACCTACCTAGTTCTAGATCCCCTAGTCTAACATTTTAGCCGCCAGGTCCGGAAACTCTATAACGTTCTCTAGTAATCAAAAAGTAGCCGATACCTTATAAGAGTCGTTCTCTATATATAACACTAACATGCTCCTTAATATTATAGACAACACAGATTGGTCACAACAAGCAATCCAGCTTTAAGTAAAGGAGCCTTGTTTTCTTCAAGCAAAGTAATAGTAGAATTGAGCTTATAAGACTATGTAGATTATGTATTAGGTTTAAACTGACCAATTAGATATAGCTAGGCAGCTCGCAGCGCCACACGAGATTAGGAAAAGACCTTGAGGTTACTCTGTCTCTCTTGATATATCTTCCTTGACAAATTTGACCTCGTCCCAACCAACAATCGGAACTGCTTCAGAACGCTTGAGGAACTTCTCCTCATCTGGAACAACAATCCGATTATACTCGGGATCACTAAAGATCTATGTATAGATTATCAGTACTGCTAAAAGATTAAATGCATTGGTCGGCCCCTTACAGCATGAAGGTCCTCAAGGCTCTTGGCCCACATGGTAGCAGCACCATCGAAAGGCGCAACAGGTGGCATACCGGTCCCCGAGAGGTCAAGCTTCTCATCAGCGTGAAACTGTGAGTACTTGACGAGGTTCTGCTTGACGATAGGGACAGAGAGCCATATCTTTGGATGCTCTTCCGACCAGCTAGATCCAGAGCGAGTTAGTGGTTGTTCTGTTGAAACGATAACTGGGAGTTTGGGGGACTTAACTACTTGTGGAACTGTCCATACGTGACGTCGTCACGCTTTCGCAACAGGAATGTGATGCGGACAATCTTGGCCATGGTGACGATGTTTGGAAGTTAAGTGTAAAGGGAAGTTACTATTAGTTTTACCGGCGTGGAGTCGGAATATATATACACATGATTCAAGTCAATGACGCGTCTGATATTTGTGACACGAGATGCCGAGTGCGATCGTTGACCTCATTTCGCTTTGTCGAGTCCGAGTCCGAGAGTGGCACGGAAGCACACTGATAGGCTGATGTAATCGCACGACTGAAGTATAAACATCGAGCTAGCCAATCAGAGATATTTTGCAGGGCATGGAGCATTTCACAAAGACCTCCACATGCATCGTGAAACTTATAATGTTACTTAACTCGCCAATGGCTTATTCAACTTATGCAGCTCGCTCTTGGTGATTCATTCAACGAGTACCGGCCCCCACGGAAGCGTCGGACCAGCAGATCTCACCGCGCCTTTCGTCGTGGTTTTATCCATAATAAGCTAGTTACAGTAGCTGACTTATCTTGTGAAATGGATTCGATGGCCAGAAGAGCGAGGTTGTCGTATGTATAAAAATCAAGCTCTCAGATAGACAAAAGCCCGTATTCAACAACCCTCAGCCAGATATTATTATGTGATTGCAAGAACATTCAGCATGTCCACAATCAAGACCGTTTTACAGCTTGACTGCAAGCCCTCTTTCTTTGAGAGCATCACCGTTCGCCCCAGTGGCACTCTCATCGTAACACGCCAGGACACTAACGAGATATGGGAGATAAACCCCTTCTCTGGGACTGGTAAATGTATCGTCACCGTCTCAGATGTCGCCTCAGTCACTGGTATAGCTCAAGTACTGCCGAACGCGTACGCCTTTGGAGCCGGGACCTACCGCCTTGCAAACCACGAAGGCACAGTTCCGGGCTCTTACAGCATCTGGGTCCTCGATCTCAGAGGTACTGCACCAGATGTGAGGCTGGTGGTCAAGATGCCCGAGGTTGGACAGCTCAACGGACTTGCGGCGTGGGATGCTGAGGCTGTCCTTGCGGCAGACTCGTACCATGGACGGATATACCATGTCGATCTCATCACTGGCAGCTACACTGTTGCTTTTGACGACGATAGCTTGAAGGACCCGCCCAATGCACCTGTAAGAATGGGTGTCAATGGCATCAAGGTCCGACAAGTGAATGGGAACAAGTACGTCTACTACACCAACACGACGAGAATGCTCTTCTGCTGTGTTCCTGTGGACGATGACGTTAGGTCTACTGGCCCAGTCGAGATCCTTGCGACTGGTTACATCCCTCAGAGCATCGCTGCCGGGACCATGTTCGAGGGGAACTCATCAGCGTCCATCCCGGAGGACGTGGAGAGGACACTCGCACATCCACTTCCACCTCCGACAGTCGGGCTAGTCCCAGATGATTTCTGCATTGCGGATGATGGGACTGCGTATGTGACAACCCACCCTACAAACATGGTGATTCGAGTTCTGCCCAATGGAGGCGAGGGTGTTACGATTGCAGGGGGCTTTGCATCCTGGGATGTCGCATCGGCTACAGCCTGTGCTTTTGGGGTGACTGAGGCGGATAAAGATGTACTCTATGTCACTACAGCGGGAGGTAACGTGGTGCCTATCAATGGGCAGACAGAGGGTGCGAAGATCGTGGGTATCAGGGTGGGAGCGGAGACTAGGTAGACTACCGGCTAGTTATTTAGTGGCCCAGGGGAGGAAAGAATGCCCAAGTTTTGCAACCTAAATGACAAAAGGACTTAGAACTTAGTATGAGTTTAGGATATCTGTACTAAGCTTAGGACCGATACGTTTGCTAAGTTTATTTTTACACCTTGCATTAAGCTCTGATGTCTTTTACGCCCTGAGGGTGCATGGCGACTTCGTTAATGTAGAGATCCATTAATCGTGCCCGAGGCAACATGATTGGATAGCTCGGTGTCATGTCCTTGTAAGGCTCTCTACTATCTCTTGACTATGGCAGGGGGCTCAGTAGGCTTGCTAGAGTATGGCAATCACCGGGCAGCAACCTCTCGTCTTCCCTGGACTTGCCATACTGGATCGAGAACATCTGGTTGAGAACAAGTACTGAGTTGGCTATAGCTATATGAAGATCTAAGTAGCTAATGTTTGAAGGCATTATCTACCAGTCTCCCTAAAACTACATCAAATAGGCTTCAATTGAGTGAGAAGACTGGCAACCTCAGCCATCTTGTCCAGCTCGAACCTGAGAGTTTCGGTATCAGGCGACAGATGCTGAAACACCATGTTCAGAGAAAACCGTAGTATGCAGTAGAACAACATCGTAAATAGTGCTGCGAGGCGTGCATGTAGAGAAGTGCTCCCAGTGGCGAGACTTAAAACAGGTGCAAATAGACTGCGCCATCGGCCTAGAAGTTTAAGGAGCTGTGCTTGTTCTGCTTGGGCACTGACCATCATCTCAATCGAGGTCTGTCTTCTGGTCCGTTCCAACAGACTGATGATGGCCATTGAGATGGAGGCGAGTTTTTGTCGCGCGTGAAGCATACCATGGCAGAGGCTGGATCTACCCAGTTCATTAATCATCCGCTGTCCCATCTCGACCATGCCGAGAGACTCTGCTGGGAACGTGAACAGGCGGTCAGGGCAGGTCAGAAACATCTTGATAGTGAACAGATCCACATTAGGCATCTCGTCTATCACATCAGCAGAGGGCTGGCCGTACTGGTGCATGATCTGCACGCCACGGACAAAATGTTGTATCGCTGACGTGAAGTTGTTGAGCGCGGTCTCGATACTGATGAACATCTGACAGCACAAGAGCGCAACCTTTCTGGTAGCCACCTCGTTATCAGCTAGTCTCGTGGCGAGGGCTCCCAAAGAGTTAGTGTACTCTTGGATGCCACGTTGCAATGAAGCTGTCATCTGCTCAGCCGCGGAACTACTTCCCCTCTCGGCGTGGACCCTCCTCAGGGTATTGAGTGAGGCGACTGCATGCTTTATCGCGGGCTCTGAGGCTGCGGCTAATGTGAGACGAGCTTCCTTCTCGTACGTGGAGCTGTGGGTTGGGACAGGCTTGATGGTGAAGTGTTGGGCGAGGTGAAGCACATCCTCTAGCAGTGGCTGGCAGTACAGTGGTATTCGTGCTCTCCTGGAGGACGCAACTGGAAAGGTTGTATGAACCATGTTGCTGGAAGTCATAATGCGAAAGTTGGACGTGTAGCCTTCGCACTTAAAGCGTGCAGTATAACATCATATGCATGCAGGCTTGGTCTCGTCACATTTGACTCTGCGGCCCCTTCAATGGCGGTTAGTCGGTCGGTGCTGGAACAACAAGAGACTGGTCTATACGGACTTGCAGGTGATGCAGCCTGTAGATGACTGCCCTTTGGACACGCGCTTACGTTTGCCAGAGGAATCTGTAGCCTGCATGGTTGTTCGGCCGGGCAAAGGACTTTCACTGGATACAGTAAGTAGAGTTTATACTTTCTGTCGCTGTCGCTCTGAAGAGGAAAGGTACCGATAACCTTATAATAGTTACTGTATATAGTAAGAAAGGATAACGGGTTATTGCAATAGCTTATTATTATATTTAAAATTATTATATATTAATTTTATAAA
>JAAOAR010000876.1:0-12383 GCA_013395995.1 Fusarium pseudoanthophilum | reverse complement strand
TAAAAATTAAGATTTTATATATTTAGTACCTTAAGCCTACCTTTTCCTTTTCCTATAATAAGGCTAATAATATAACTAGCTATAGCTACTATTTTTAGCTATATGCCCTTTATAACTAACTTTTTTATAGATATATTTTATAATACTATAACTTTATTAATTTTATAGTTATTTTAACTATTTTTTTAACTTAAGATAACTTTAAATATTAATTTTAATATTTATAATAATAAGAGACTAGTTTAAGGTCCTTAAGGCCGTTAAGGATAATTAAGAATCGCTAGTAATAGCTTTATTTAAAGATATAATAAAAGTACTTTAAAAAGAAGCCGCTTTTATAGCCGCTTTTATAGTCCCTTTTAAGAGATTCTTTAGTTAAGGAAAACCTAAGCTAAAGAATTATTTTAAGATAACTATTACTAATATTAGATTTTATTTAAAGATACTGATTTTATAGCTATAAAAATAGCTAAAATAATAAAATATACCCCTTATTAAGTTTAATATACCCTTAAGACCCCCTTAATGCCTTAAAAGAAAAATAAGTGCCTTTATAAGAATAGATTTAAAGAGCAGTAGCTTAAGAATATTTATTAGTTTCTTTATAAAGACTGTCTTTATTATAAGACTATATAGTAAGATCTATAGTTTTTCTTTTTTAATTTTAAGAATATTAGACTAACTGCTATATATATAGTAATAAATATATTAGGTTTTATATATTATTTTTTAAAGGAAAAGCTAAAAATAATACTATATATTAGATTTAAATATATATAGATATACTATAAGACTTTTCTTTATTAGCCTAACTTTTATAATTAAGTATAAGGTTATATTACCTTTTTTAATAAAAAGACCTTTTACTTTAAGAAAAATAGGCATAAAGGTATTATAATATATAGGGATAAAGATCTTACTTTCTTTTACTAAATTAGAAAATAGGGAAATAGTATTAATTACTAGGGAGTTATATATAGCTACTAGAAAGGTCCTAATTTCTACTTTAGGTTTAATATATTAAATAATAGAAGGAATTACTATACTAGTCTATTAGAATATATAAATAGCTTTATATAGTAGCTATCTTATAGTCTTGCTTATAATAATATTATCTTTATATATAATAACCTTTTAGTTTATTATTTTAAATATATAAAATAATAGATCTAGTAGTATTTCCCTTATAAGATTATTAACTAGTTAATTTATAGCCTAGATCTTAACCCTATTAAGAATCTATAGTTAATAATAGAGTTTTAAATAGATAGTTATTATAATACTTCCTATCTAACCTATAATAAGCTTAAAGTAGCTATTAAGGCCGCCTAGGATATAATTAATAAAGATACCTTTATTAAATTATCCCTTAGTACTTAAGATTGCCTTATAGAATGTATTATTAAGGAAGGTTATTTATTAGACTATTAGTTATAGTATTAGGTATTTAATTTTATAATTTTTAATACTAAAAAACCCCTGCTTCTAAGTCCCTATACTAATAACAATAGTATCTACAATGCGGTAGAGAAGTATACTATTTAATATTTGGAGCCCTTGTGGCCTGTACCGGTAGTGTAGCCGCGGAACTGGGTGGGAGGGGCTACATACGCTGAGTCGCTGACAGACGCCTCTTGTCTCTTGTCTGCCGGCCTCTTGGCCTAAACTGGTACGTACGTAGAGACAGCATTGCCTTAGCCCCATGTGGAAGAGGGCCGAGAAGCTTGTCTTTCGAACCGGATCTCCTCTGGATGGCTGGGGCCCCTCTAGCTGTACAGTACAGTATCTATCTTTTGGATGCTTCCTTTGTTGTCGCGCGCTTACTGTGCAGTGAAACACTACCCCCAAGTCACAATAACAATTGAGATGAAGTCCCGATTGACACAAATTTTTTCATATGGAGACAACGAATGAGCGACCAGAAGCGATTGTTTTCTCAAGCCGAAGACAAGATGAAAAAAGCCACAAAGGAAAGCGTTGAAACAACGGCCTGGCCTCCCTTTGTTCTGAAAGCTTAAACATAGAAACGGCCCGCACTCGACAAGCATCCCCCGGACCACTCAGGAGCAACCGAATGAGCCCACACCACCACAGGGACACGCAATTGACCCGTATGATACTCGGTACATACAATATACGTGTGTACATATGTATGTGCTGGGGCAGATGAAAGGTGCCCGCAATGGAATCACTGCAGAAGTGCTGGTAGGAGAGACTTTGTTGGTATCACCGAGCCTGACCTACCGATGCATAGGCAAGTTGGGTTGCTCTGAGTAGAGCACAGTGTACGGATAGTTCATTTCAGCTTTGTGTTGCGAACTGTTGGCCGATAAAGTGGTTCCGTTCACATCAAGTCACATCCACACTTATAACTTACCCCCACAACACCACCGGGAAGGCTTTTGCAAAGCCCGTCGGGACAAGTCAAACTCAAGACAAGACAAGACATCCTAGCCTCACCCTCCTTGTGTGTTGACTCCACTGAGGCGCTTGAGCGTTTTCCTTGACAAATCTGATCTCGGCAACCCTAGTATCCTCCATATAGTACGCCAGGTCTTTGGGTTCTGTCGTGTCCAGACATTGTTTATAAAACGGGCCTTCCTCTCTCCTTTCTCCAGATCTTTGCCCTGATCAACACACACAGTCCTTCCGTTTCAGATTACATACACTCTTGTCTTCGGACGATCATTCCTTTGACTCAAAGCTTCTCATTCCTTTTGGAAGCACAGTCTATCACGATCCCTGATCAACTTTGAACGAGCTAGTTCTCGACCACCAACTTACTCCATCACTTCGGAGTATCATAAGTTCTGATTCAGTCCTTTATCAGACGCTGCATAAAATCATTACTCTTGTCTTGACGACAATCGAGAATTCTCCATACAAACCCATCCCCCCATTACAATACCCAAATCATACCGCCAACATGAAGTTCGCTACCGCTCTCGTCGGCCTCGTCGCCTCTGCTACCTACGCTGCCGCCGCCTCGGTCACCTTTGTCACTCTTGACGACAAGGAGCGCACCATCATCTTCACCCCTGACCCTGGTTACGAAGGCCCCGAATCTGTTACTGTCAGCTCGGCCAAGGAGGTTACTGTTGACTTCCCTGACAAGTACATTGGCAACTTCTATGCTGTCCAGAAGGGCAAGGCTGATCAACCCGGCATGCTTGGTGAGGTCACCTTCGGTGGCTGGAACGGCAAGACTTATTTCGATGTCTCTGCCATCGTGGACCCCAACGACAAGGACAACGTCAAGCAGATGTGGCCCAAGTCTGCTGCCACCCCCATGTCTGGCTGCGAGACCTTCCCTTGTGACAACTGCTACTGGCTCCCTGATGATGTCCAGACCAAGGTCACTGACGAGGTTGACCTCATCACCACCCTTGGAGACGGCGCCAGCCCCTACAAGGCCCAGTCTAACTAAACGTCCATGTCGCCAATTCACCGGTCGGCCCTTGACTTCACTTCTTCACCACCCCTCTTTTACACTTTCACGCTGCGGCGTTGAACACCGCGTTGACGATGACATGAATCCCTTTCTACATTACACTACACGATTCTCGTTTTACATACCCCGAAAGATACCCCTCGTGTGTTGCAAAAACCGAGGCCTTTCTTCATAGACCTTTGGGCTGGAGCAGGTGGCGCTTATGGATGGATGTATGGATTACACAGGCAAGACAGGACAAGGTCAAAACAGTACTTGAGTCACATTCTTTGAGACTCTTGAATACGGAACAGCACATTCTTTCCGTGCTCGCGTAGCATCACAGGCTTGATGTCTCTTGTATTAGCAAGAGAATCGAGGCTGGCACTCGTTCTTCATTCTATGAACATCTTCTTACACTCGTTGGAATCTGGACCATGTCTGGAGGGACTTTTACATATACTTCTTTGTACATACTTGACTTGGGGCACAAAAGCTCCTTTACAAAAAGATGAGGTTCTCCCTTTGGGACAACAAAATTTTAGACATTAGACCTTGACATATAGACATGAAAACATAGAGTTTTGACCTGTGCATCCAATATTGTTTGATCCCGCCATGTGAAAAAAGAGTTGAGGGTTGTGTTGTGTGCGTAATTGGGTGACGAAGCTACAGCCACATGTAGACTTGAAACAAATTGCCGCCCCTTGGCCTGAACCTTGTCTGGCGGAACGCTGACTACCTAGCTCTATTTCTGGGACGACCTCGTGATTTGGAAGCCCGCCGAGTGTCGACTACTGTTCTTTGCTTTCTCACAGTCGCCTGACAAAAGAGGAGAGAGGACACGTCAGTTACGCATCACGGCCTGATGTTGTGTCTGCAGGAACAAGGTTGTGCCTGGCCCTGGTCGGAATGTAACGTGGCCTACATGCGAGTCTCTGATCTAATGTAGGTACAGCAAAGTACAGTGACCAACATGAGGTAAACCGTCAGTGAGTTGCGCGATGTTGTTCAAGTTGGCTCTGACTGGACACCGTTGTTAATCAGGCTTAGATTAAAGAGCCATGGCAAAAGATGAGGTTGCTCTGCTTAATGTTTGTTCTTACGGAAAGCAAACAATGTAGCAAGACATAGCCACTACTGAATTGAGTTTTGACCGATCGCGTTGCTGTTGATCAATTACCCTGATTGCAGATCATGTACCCCTGCGAAGTATGATCACCCCAACACTGAACCGGCGCTTCTGTTAAAAACTTTCTGTTTACGAGATAACCGGACAGACCTGGTCGCGGGAGTGTCAGCCTCTGTCCAGCGAACATGTGAATCGTATATCGGAGCTCACTGACTGTGCCTAGTGTAATTAACTAAACCTGTTAGGTTTTCTCAGGGCGCAAGAAAATGTAAGACTTTCCCAATACTTAGGATAAAGGTCTTGGTTTTTTTCTTCTTTTTTTTTATAGCCTTCCCCTGGTTTTTGCCTTCGCGGTTTGGCGTCATGAATGAGTACAAGGGACAAAAGTACTGGGGAATTTTCACTGACAAGCAAACCTCAGATCAACCAAGCTTTGAGAATGGAAAATGAAAAGAAAAGAGCTGGCCTTTTAACCTGTAGAAAGAAGCTAAGCACTATCGTCAGTGTAATAAATGCTGAGATGCCAGCCTCTACGGCATGAAGAGGTGGCGTTGCGCCATTGAGGACCGTGCCGAGATCTCGGAAACCCGAGCAAGCGGTTCTCGCCAAGTCTTGACAGCTTCCTCCCGTCGGGTATTCAAGCCTAACTTAGTTGCTTGTCGGAAGACAGGTTATGTAGGTGCTCGGAGGGAGCTTGAGAGACTGGAATGCAAATTCGTTTGGAATGCGGGTTGCGGGAAAAAGTGAGAAGCTTGACGCCAGTCTTGATAACTACAAGTACCAATCTAGCTCACAATAGTATAACTCGGAACTACAATAACTCTCAACTGTGAGAGCGTATTTATGATGTGAACTCGACGTCCCGCGGATCTTTTCCATTAACTCGATGTCTACATCTCCGCTCATCAAAGGCGAGTCGGGATTGAGTGCACGTTGGCAATGCAACTAGTTACTGGTGCTTGTCCTGCAGCGGAGGCGCTTCGTGCAACCAGACTCTGTCTTGATCATGCCCGAAAGAAAGGTGCTCTAAGTTCAGTTGTCATAATATCTACTTCTCTTCCTTCTCCACCGTAGATTCCGATGCAGGAACCGCCTCACTCTCCTTGGACTCATCCTCTCTTTTTTCATCTGCGGGCGTTTCTGTTATCGGCTCTACTACCTTGACCTGCTTAGACTTGATGATCTTTTGTAGGTACTCTCCCGTTTCCCCAAAGCCATCGAGCTTTCCGAGTTTTGTCGTGAGGAATTCAATGTCGTTGTTCATACTGGAGATGGTTAGTTGAATTGCTTAATTAAAAATCAACAGAACGTACCTTTTCAGGCCAGTTTCAGTCTTGGGATCTGCTTCTCTAAAACTTGACCCAAGCTGATCCCTGTAACTAGCAAACACAGGAAGCATGATCATCTGGATTGATGTCTCAGGGAGATGTTTCGTTAGGACGCGGTGCAGAGTAGTTGTCTCCTTCGCCAATGTTTCCATGTATGAATGGACGCCCTTGTCTCCATCTGTGTCCCAGTCGATCGTCTTCATCGTCCGTGAGTGAATGGCTGCTCGGCCGCCCATGATCTCAACCAGTTTCTGGTAGATACTATCTTGATGCTCTTGCAGTAGTCGTCGAATCTTGTCGAACTCACCCATGAGATTTGATACGCTCGCTCCGGATCCAGCGTGACGTCGCACAAATTCCCTAACGTGCGGGATCAAAGTTGCTGTGAATGAGAGCGCCTGGGAGGCCAAGGCCAAATGCTTGGTGGTGATGTTCTTTAGCCCAGCTGACCGCGTTGCCCCGGCACCAAGAATAAGTTGTGTGCATCTTGAGTTGAAGAGCTGAAGATACGCGACTAATGAGGTCGCAATATCAACAGTCATAGACGGTATGCCGCTGATCAGATGAGAGAACTTGGCGATTCCATCCAAACATAAAATGGCTGACTTTGGTAACATGAACGTCTCTGAATCGATTGTAGCAGTCCTGGTCTTTTCCTTGCCGGTTCCGTTTGTTTCGATTGCATCGTCTTCATTAATAGGCTCTAATTCCGAACTAGGTATCCAAATCTTGGTACTGTCTGTCCACTCATGGGGATCATGCGTGCTGCTCCCCAGGATGGTATTGAGCAACTCGGTGTTCTTCTCGGTAAAGTCTTTGGCATTCCACTGATCAGATTCCATTCCCTGAGCCAGCTTCTGCATTTCGGCATCGCGATTCCGTTGCACGAAGTCCTTGATGTGTCCATTAACCACATTCTTGAGTGACGTACCGCTTCGGCCAGAGATCGACTCGCATTCGGTGGCAAAATAGAGGTTGAGTGTAAAGTAACGGAGGAAGAGGGTCAGAGGTAACTGTGCAGTCTGTTCTGCTCGAACCTTCAAGACCTTGACAATTTTCTCAATGGCCACGTCGACAGCTTGGCCAAGGAGATTAGTAACATCAAGGCTCTTGTGGAGCTCCTCTTGAACCTCGAATGTTACACTGTTCATAGGATTGCTTGGGAATCTATCTGGCCTGGGACTGGATATTGGTGATCTGGCTGTTGGAGACATCAGCCCTTCCCCTTGTGGGCTCTCAGTGAGTGAGCTGGTAATCTCCAACAAGACCTTGACTTGTGTCGTAAGCCTCCTCAGTGTCTCTGTAACTCCGATGTAGATCTTGATCAGAAGATCTTCACCATCCTCGGGATCCAAAGAGCGAAGATTCCGTGCCAAAATGGAAGACTTTTCCTGATTTGATAGATGTCGACCACCACTTGCAGTAGAGACTGACATCATCGACTCATTGTCATCATCTGTAGAACTGGGCAGGGGGCGCCTGATCAAGTTTCGGATTTCACGCAAGACAGACTCGCGGTATGCGACAGTCGCTTCTGCGATATGTCTTGCTCGATGCAGACCAATCATATTGGGCAGCAGCTCGGTCTTCACTTCATCGGTATTTGTGAGATAGGTTGGAAACACTGAAGGAGACCTAGCATGGCTACCTTTGGATCGACTCGCTGCGTGACTCCACCTCAGAAGAATCTCTTGGGATGACACAGATTCGACGTGTCGTCGTAGATCACGTATTAGAATATTCTGAAAGTTGGTTTCGTATGCCTTTCCTATACGAGACCGCAAAGCTGTTAGATCCGCGTTGACGCCTTGTAAAGCTGAAGCTGAACGCAGGTCCCGCAACTGAATGCCAGGTTCATTTGCAGTAGCAGCGTCCCTTTCGCCTGCAATAAGCTTTTCAAGAGAGTCGATATTCGCCAGTGCCTTATCGACTTCCCCTTCGTCCACGAGCGTCTCGCACCTTGCAAGGCCGTCCGCAATCTGCCTCAGCTGAAGCACAGCATCGTTAAGTTGACGTAGATTTTCTTGGCGCCTTCGCTGGTAGACAATCTGGAGGCCTCTGGTTGCGATTTCTTCGTCCAAAGCTTTCAGCTCTCTTCGAAGTGTCTTAATTCTCCCCACGGATTCCGCGGCTTCTGAGTGGAGTTCCTTCAGCGATCCCAGGGCAGTAAAAAACGTTGTTGATGCGGTGGAGATGGAATTGATTAGATGAACCTCGATAGTGTCCATGTACCAAGACAGTTTCTCTTGCAAAATTGCATTGGTTGCAAGAGCCTTCCTTGGCGCGGCAGCGCTTCCGTTGAGTGAGCTTTGCCCGTCATTGGCATTGGCGGGTCGGATAACCTCGGATCGTTCGCTCACAATGTCAAAAGTTCGGGGATTCTCGAGATGGAATTCATCGTCAAAGTACACAGTTGGGATCGTTGATAGCGGAGGAGGTCCACCCATGGACCTTCGAACGAAGCCAGCACTTGGTCTTCTCACAGGGCTGTGACCATCATTCGAGTTCATCGAAGAAAGTGATGCGGTCGAACCTTTCCGAGTTGGACGAGGCTTAGGCCCGGGCCGTAAGTATCCATCACCACTTGATTCGGTCGGGGTGTCTTGCCGGCCAGTGCGCTGCTCTTTGTTGGCATCCTCGTCGCTCTCTTTCAAGCGCTGTAGCTGTTCGTATAGGGTTCCAATCTGTGACAAATAGGGCTTGAATTCTTCAGCGTCGACTTTTGTAATGTTTGTCAACGTTACTGGGGGGATATCCCGGGCCGTCGGGGGTTTATGTGCGGTTGAGGCCGGTGCTGAGGTGTGAGGCTGAAGACCAGTTCGTACAATTGGGGGTTGAAGAAGGGTTGAGATAGCTTCGAGAAGTTAGCTTTACGATGAAAGATCCGTGAAGCAAAACGAACCATTCTGACTTGACTCGTATACTGAAGCTGCCAAATTACTGGGGGCACTGTCAAGGATACCTCCTACTGAATGAATAGAGCTCGCTGTAGAGCCACGTCTTGATGACGGGTGGGGATGCATTTGAGCATGTCTGTGACTGTTGCTGCGATCAAGTCAGTCTCGTTTGTTAGCATGCAATAAAAGCACCTAAGACTACCTGTGAAAGGGAAGCTCCCCGCGACCTATAGGCGACAATGCAGCAAGGTTGTCCGCAGACTTGGTAGCGTTGGGAGAGCTGGGAGAGAACATGATCAATGGAGATCCGGATAAGCAAGGACAGCTTCAGAGGTGAATGTGGGATGTAGATGGTGTATTAGTAGGGTATCATCGCTCAAAGGATTGCAAACAAAATGTGCACCGTCAAATGTATATGATAGGTAAGATTTGAAAGGACAGTTAAGTAAAGAGAAAAAAAGAGAGGGTCGGTATCAAGAATGCGCCATCATCACCAAAAGGGTCTTGAATATTACCTTCAGTATCTCGCCGTCTAGACACCTTTGTAAGTTACGCAACTTCCCCCCTAAACCGATTATTGCCTTGGCGTCAACACGTGATGATAAGCGTTGAGCTTTGATAACTATCTCCTAAGATGGGGTAGAGCTGCAACCACTATACACGCGTCGCGTCTCGAGGGACTGCGCGTTTTCGCGTAAATTGACCTAAGGTTACCCTTCCAACTTGGAGTGAAGCCCCTCCATCGATCCACAAACAAGATCTCCAAACTCCCTGGTCAACTTTTAGGATTGCAACGTATCTAAGGAAAGGAGTGATTCACCAGATTATTCAACATCACGCAGATACACAATGGACCGCGGATCAATCTACTCGGCTCATGTCTATGAGCCGAGCTACGCTGAAAATGGCGATACTCGAATGCAGCTCCAGACACAGCTTGAAACATTCATTCTTGATTTTCGACTGGATAACAACTTCGTCTACAGGTTTGCCCCCAGATATCTAGCCCTCGGCAGTTCTTCATAATAACGGTGCTGTAGAGATCAACTCCGAGAGAATGCCCTCCTCAAGAGATACTTCTGTGATGTCAACATCAACGACTTGATCAGCTTTAACGAAGAGCTCGCCCACCGATTGACATCTGAGCCAGCAGAGATTATCCCTCTGGTAGGGACCACGCAGCGCGCAATGTATAAATCTCTAACAAGTCAATAGTTTGAAAATGCACTAAAAAAATGCACACACCGTATCGTTTTCCCTCATGAGCCCAAGGCTGAGATCCCTGATCACCAACTTCTTCTTCACTCGAATGCCGACGACGTCTCGATCCGCAACCTCGATTCTGTGACCATCGCGCGACTGGTGCGAGTCCCGGGTATTGTCATTGGCGCCTCTGTTATGTCATCCAAGGCGACAGGCCTCCATATTCAATGCCGCAACTGCGGGCACACGCAAAACATTCCGGTTCTAGGTGGCTTCACAGGTGTCACTCTGCCTCGACAATGTGCTCGTAGCCGAGTTCCCAACGATCCAACTCCGAAATGCCCTTTGGATCCCTACTTTGTTGTTCACGAAAAGTCTGGCTTTGTTGATCAACAGATCATCAAGCTTCAAGAGGCTCCCGATCAGGTCCCTGTCGGAGAACTGCCTCGACACGTTCTCATCTCAGCTGACAGATACCTCACAAACAGGGTTGTTCCCGGATCGAGATGTACTGTTATGGGCATCTTCTCGATCTACCAAAATAAGGCTTCTAAGAACTCTTCCAATGGTGGTGCTGTAGCCATCCGTACCCCTTATCTCAGAGCGGTTGGGATCCAGACAGATATCGATCAAGCAGCCAAGGGAAATGCGACTTTCTCAGAGGAAGAGGAGCAAGAATTTCTGGAGCTCAGCAGACGGCCCGATATATACAACGTGATGGCCGACTGCATTGCGCCCTCTATTTACGGTAACCGCGATATCAAGAAGGCAATTCTTTGTTTGCTGTTAGGTGGCTCAAAGAAAATCCTTCCCGATGGAATGAAATTGAGAGGCGACATTAACGTATTGCTTCTTGGTGACCCCGGTACAGCCAAGTCACAGCTTCTGAAATTTGTCGAGAAAGCGGCTCCTATCTCTATATACACCTCGGGAAAGGGCTCCTCCGCTGCAGGTCTGACAGCATCGGTTCAGCGTGATCAATCCACTCGGGAATTCTATCTCGAGGGCGGTGCCATGGTACTGGCTGACGGAGGAGTCGTGTGTATTGATGAATTCGACAAGATGAGAGACGAAGATCGAGTTGCGATTCATGAGGCTATGGAACAGCAGACTATTTCCATCGCAAAGGCCGGTATCACCACTATTCTGAATGCGCGAACATCAGTCTTGGCTGCTGCCAATCCTATCTTTGGTCGGTATGATGATATGAAGACTCCTGGAGAAAACATAGACTTTCAGACTACTATTCTGTCACGTTTTGATATGATTTTCATTGTCAAGGATGACCATAGCCGCGAGAAGGATGAGACTATGGCCAAGCACGTTCTCAGTATCCAGATGAATGGTAGAGGCGCCGAGGACATGACTGAAACCGAAATCCCCATCGACAAGATGCGACGATACATCACCTACTGCAAGACGTGAGTTGCAATTCCAACCTTTACAATCTTGTTTTTTTTTTTTTTTTATATACTGATATCCGACAGACGCTGTGCACCCAGACTGAGTTCCGAGGCTGCTGAAAAGCTTTCTTCTCACTTCGTCTCTATCCGACGCCAGGTCCATGCTGCTGAGATGGAAGCAAACACACGTTCCTCTATTCCCATCACAGTCCGTCAACTTGAGGCTATCGTTCGTATCACCGAGTCTCTTGCTAAGCTCACCCTTTCACCCATCGCCACCGAAGTACATGTCGACGAGGCCATTCGACTGTTCCTGTGCTCTACAATGGATGCCGTCAACCAGGGCAGCAATCAGGGGAGTCGTGAGTTGAATGATGAAGTTAACCGCCTTGAGGCGGAGCTCAAACGTCGCCTGCCTATCGGCTGGAGTACTAGCCTATCTACCCTTAGGAGGGAAATGGTCGAAGGCAAAGGATACAGCGAACAAGCGTTGAACCGAGCGTTGATGGTTCTTCAACGGAGAGACACGATCATGTTCAGAAACCAAGGTGCTCAGGTGTATAGAAATGGAGCTTGATGCGGTGATGAATTCAGGTAATGTGAAAGACTTGGTTTGTCAATTTCGACAGATGCCTTGGTGGTAGACTTTGTTAATGAGCAATGAGGCGATATCCTTATGACTATTTTGTATGACCAACCTAATTACAAAGATAATCCAGCCTAAGCGTGTTCCTCGCGAACGCTTTGATATCCTAACCGTGATGTGATATGCCTCGAAAAAGTCGGGATCCTCGTAGAATATTCCTTTTTTTTTTTTTTAAAGGGGAAAAAAAAGGAAGAAAAAAAAGGAAAAAGCAAGCATCGGCCATACGTACACATACTCCATCACCCGTGGCGAGTGAGACGGGTGAGAGAATACGGAGGTGGGTTGAGGGAGGACACAAATCCCAGGGCCTCAATTCTAAAGAACAAAAAGCCTTAGGTAACTTA